>JAVIWB010000854.1:0-18049 GCA_031893035.1 Dermolepida albohirtum | reverse complement strand
CCTGATGGCGTTCTAGGTCGCTAATAACTTCGGAACGAGAAGAGATACAATGTTCTGGTTTGAAGCAGCGTAACAGTCGTGTCACAATCTATAAGTACACACATAAAAAACAATCACTTTTGAAAGTCAGTTTCCGACTAACGCTACATGTGAGCTCTGCCTGATGGCGTTCTAAGGTCGCTAATAACTTCGGAACGAGAAGAGATACAATGTTCTGGTTTGAAGCAGCGTAACAGTCGTGTCACAATCTATAAGTACACACATAAAAAACAATCACTTTTGAAAGTCAGTTTCCGACTAACGCTACATGTGAGCTCTGCCTGATGGCGTTCTAAGGTCGCTAATAACTTCGGAACGAGAAGAGATACAATGTTCTGGTTTGAAGCAGCGTAACAGTCGTGTCACAATCTATAAGTACACACATAAAAAACAATCACTTTTGAAAGTCAGTTTCCGACTAACGCTACATGTGAGCGCTGCCTGATGGCGTTCTAAGGTCGCTAATAACTTCGGAACGAGAAGAGATACAATGTTCTGGTTTGAAGCAGCGTAACAGTCGTGTCACAATCTATAAGTACACACATAAAAAACAATCACTTTTGAAAGTCAGTTTCCGACTAACGCTACATGTGAGCTCTGCCTGATGGCGTTCTAAGGTCGCTAATAACTTCGGAACGAGAAGAGATACAATGTTCTGGTTTGAAGCAGCGTAACAGTCGTGTCACAATCTATAAGTACACACATAAAAAACAATCACTTTTGAAAGTCAGTTTCCGACTAACGCTACATGTGAGCTCTGCCTGATGGCGTTCTAAGGTCGCTAATAACTTCGGAACGAGAAGAGATACAATGTTCTGGTTTGAAGCAGCGTAACAGTCGTGTCACAATCTATAAGTACACACATAAAAAACAATCACTTTTGAAAGTCAGTTTCCGACTAACGCTACATGTGAGCTCTGCCTGATGGCGTTCTAAGGTCGCTAATAACTTCGGAACGAGAAGAGATACAATGTTCTGGTTTGAAGCAGCGTAACAGTCGTGTCACAATCTATAAGTACACACATAAAAAACAATCACTTTTGAAAGTCAGTTTCCGACTAACGCTACATGTGAGCTCTGCCTGATGGCGTTCTAAGGTCGCTAATAACTTCGGAACGAGAAGAGATACAATGTTCTGGTTTGAAGCAGCGTAACAGTCGTGTCACAATCTATAAGTACACACATAAAAAACAATCACTTTTGAAAGTCAGTTTCCGACTAACGCTACATGTGAGCTCTGCCTGATGGCGTTCTAAGGTCGCTAATAACTTCGGAACGAGAAGAGATACAATGTTCTGGTTTGAAGCAGCGTAACAGTCGTGTCACAATCTATAAGTACACACATAAAAAACAATCACTTTTGAAAGTCAGTTTCCGACTAACGCTACATGTGAGCTCTGCCTGATGGCGTTCTAAGGTCGCTAATAACTTCGGAACGAGAAGAGATACAATGTTCTGGTTTGAAGCAGCGTAACAGTCGTGTCACAATCTATAAGTACACACATAAAAAACAATCACTTTTGAAAGTCAGTTTCCGACTAACGCTACATGTGAGCTCTGCCTGATGGCGTTCTAAGGTCGCTAATAACTTCGGAACGAGAAGAGATACAATGTTCTGGTTTGAAGCAGCGTAACAGTCTTGTCACAATCTATAAGTACACACATAAAAAACAATCACTTTTGAAAGTCAGTTTCCGACTAACGCTACATGTGAGCGCTGCCTGATGGCGTTCTAAGGTCGCTAATAACTTCGGAACGAGAAGAGATACAATGTTCTGGTTTGAAGCAGCGTAACAGTCGTGTCACAATCTATAAGTACACACATAAAAAACAATCACTTTTGAAAGTCAGTTTCCGACTAACGCTACATGTGAGCTCTGCCTGATGGCGTTCTAAGGTCGCTAATAACTTCGGAACGAGAAGAGATACAATGTTCTGGTTTGAAGCAGCGTAACAGTCGTGTCACAATCTATAAGCACACACATAAAAAACAATCACTTTTGAAAGTCAGTTTCCGACTAACGCTACATGTGAGCTCTGCCTGATGGCGTTCTAAGGTCGCTAATAACTTCGGAACGAGAAGAGATACAATGTTCTGGTTTGAAGCAGCGTAACAGTCGTGTCACAATCTATAAGTACACACATAAAAAACAATCACTTTTGAAAGTCAGTTTCCGACTAACGCTACATGTGAGCTCTGCCTGATGGCGTTCTAAGGTCGCTAATAACTTCGGAACGAGAAGAGATACAATGTTCTGGTTTGAAGCAGCGTAACAGTCGTGTCACAATCTATAAGTACACACATAAAAAACAATCACTTTTGAAAGTCAGTTTCCGACTAACGCTACATGTGAGCGCTGCCTGATGGCGTTCTAAGGTCGCTAATAACTTCGGAACGAGAAGAGATACAATGTTCTGGTTTGAAGCAGCGTAACAGTCGTGTCACAATCTATAAGTACACACATAAAAAACAATCACTTTTGAAAGTCAGTTTCCGACTAACGCTACATGTGAGCTCTGCCTGATGGCGTTCTAAGGTCGCTAATAACTTCGGAACGAGAAGAGATACAATGTTCTGGTTTGAAGCAGCGTAACAGTCGTGTCACAATCTATAAGTACACACATAAAAAACAATCACTTTTGAAAGTCAGTTTCCGACTAACGCTACATGTGAGCTCTGCCTGATGGCGTTCTAAGGTCGCTAATAACTTCGGAACGAGAAGAGATACAATGTTCTGGTTTGAAGCAGCGTAACAGTCGTGTCACAATCTATAAGTACACACATAAAAAACAATCACTTTTGAAAGTCAGTTTCCGACTAACGCTACATGTGAGCTCTGCCTGATGGCGTTCTAAGGTCGCTAATAACTTCGGAACGAGAAGAGATACAATGTTCTGGTTTGAAGCAGCCTAACAGTCGTGTCACAATCTATAAGCACACACATAAAAAACAATCACTTTTGAAAGTCAGTTTCCGACTAACGCTACATGTGAGCTCTGCCTGATGGCGTTCTAAGGTCGCTAATAACTTCGGAACGAGAAGAGATACAATGTTCTGGTTTGAAGCAGCGTAACAGTCGTGTCACAATCTATAAGTACACACATAAAAAACAATCACTTTTGAAAGTCAGTTTCCGACTAACGCTACATGTGAGCTCTGCCTGATGGCGTTCTAAGGTCGCTAATAACTTCGGAACGAGAAGAGATACAATGTTCTGGTTTGAAGCAGCGTAACAGTCGTGTCACAATCTATAAGTACACACATAAAAAACAATCACTTTTGAAAGTCAGTTTCCGACTAACGCTACATGTGAGCGCTGCCTGATGGCGTTCTAAGGTCGCTAATAACTTCGGAACGAGAAGAGATACAATGTTCTGGTTTGAAGCAGCGTAACAGTCGTGTCACAATCTATAAGTACACACATAAAAAACAATCACTTTTGAAAGTCAGTTTCCGACTAACGCTACATGTGAGCTCTGCCTGATGGCGTTCTAAGGTCGCTAATAACTTCGGAACGAGAAGAGATACAATGTTCTGGTTTGAAGCAGCGTAACAGTCGTGTCACAATCTATAAGTACACACATAAAAAACAATCACTTTTGAAAGTCAGTTTCCGACTAACGCTACATGTGAGCGCTGCCTGATGGCGTTCTAAGGTCGCTAATAACTTCGGAACGAGAAGAGATACAATGTTCTGGTTTGAAGCAGCGTAACAGTCGTGTCACAATCTATAAGTACACACATAAAAAACAATCACTTTTGAAAGTCAGTTTCCGACTAACGCTACATGTGAGCTCTGCCTGATGGCGTTCTAAGGTCGCTAATAACTTCGGAACGAGAAGAGATACAATGTTCTGGTTTGAAGCAGCGTAACAGTCGTGTCACAATCTATAAGTACACACATAAAAAACAATCACTTTTGAAAGTCAGTTTCCGACTAACGCTACATGTGAGCGCTGCCTGATGGCGTTCTAAGGTCGCTAATAACTTCGGAACGAGAAGAGATACAATGTTCTGGTTTGAAGCAGCGTAACAGTCGTGTCACAATCTATAAGTACACACATAAAAAACAATCACTTTTGAAAGTCAGTTTCCGACTAACGCTACATGTGAGCTCTGCCTGATGGCGTTCTAAGGTCGCTAATAACTTCGGAACGAGAAGAGATACAATGTTCTGGTTTGAAGCAGCGTAACAGTCGTGTCACAATCTATAAGTACACACATAAAAAACAATCACTTTTGAAAGTCAGTTTCCGACTAACGCTACATGTGAGCGCTGCCTGATGGCGTTCTAAGGTCGCTAATAACTTCGGAACGAGAAGAGATACAATGTTCTGGTTTGAAGCAGCGTAACAGTCGTGTCACAATCTATAAGTACACACATAAAAAACAATCACTTTTGAAAGTCAGTTTCCGACTAACGCTACATGTGAGCTCTGCCTGATGGCGTTCTAAGGTCGCTAATAACTTCGGAACGAGAAGAGATACAATGTTCTGGTTTGAAGCAGCGTAACAGTCGTGTCACAATCTATAAGTACACACATAAAAAACAATCACTTTTGAAAGTCAGTTTCCGACTAACGCTACATGTGAGCTCTGCCTGATGGCGTTCTAAGGTCGCTAATAACTTCGGAACGAGAAGAGATACAATGTTCTGGTTTGAAGCAGCGTAACAGTCGTGTCACAATCTATAAGTACACACATAAAAAACAATCACTTTTGAAAGTCAGTTTCCGACTAACGCTACATGTGAGCTCTGCCTGATGGCGTTCTAAGGTCGCTAATAACTTCGGAACGAGAAGAGATACAATGTTCTGGTTTGAAGCAGCGTAACAGTCGTGTCACAATCTATAAGTACACACATAAAAAACAATCACTTTTGAAAGTCAGTTTCCGACTAACGCTACATGTGAGCTCTGCCTGATGGCGTTCTAAGGTCGCTAATAACTTCGGAACGAGAAGAGATACAATGTTCTGGTTTGAAGCAGCGTAACAGTCGTGTCACAATCTATAAGTACACACATAAAAAACAATCACTTTTGAAAGTCAGTTTCCGACTAACGCTACATGTGAGCTCTGCCTGATGGCGTTCTAAGGTCGCTAATAACTTCGGAACGAGAAGAGATACAATGTTCTGGTTTGAAGCAGCGTAACAGTCGTGTCACAATCTATAAGTACACACATAAAAAACAATCACTTTTGAAAGTCAGTTTCCGACTAACGCTACATGTGAGCTCTGCCTGATGGCGTTCTAAGGTCGCTAATAACTTCGGAACGAGAAGAGATACAATGTTCTGGTTTGAAGCAGCGTAACAGTCGTGTCACAATCTATAAGTACACACATAAAAAACAATCACTTTTGAAAGTCAGTTTCCGACTAACGCTACATGTGAGCTCTGCCTGATGGCGTTCTAAGGTCGCTAATAACTTCGGAACGAGAAGAGATACAATGTTCTGGTTTGAAGCAGCGTAACAGTCGTGTCACAATCTATAAGTACACACATAAAAAACAATCACTTTTGAAAGTCAGTTTCCGACTAACGCTACATGTGAGCTCTGCCTGATGGCGTTCTAAGGTCGCTAATAACTTCGGAACGAGAAGAGATACAATGTTCTGGTTTGAAGCAGCGTAACAGTCGTGTCACAATCTATAAGTACACACATAAAAAACAATCACTTTTGAAAGTCAGTTTCCGACTAACGCTACATGTGAGCTCTGCCTGATGGCGTTCTAAGGTCGCTAATAACTTCGGAACGAGAAGAGATACAATGTTCTGGTTTGAAGCAGCGTAACAGTCGTGTCACAATCTATAAGTACACACATAAAAAACAATCACTTTTGAAAGTCAGTTTCCGACTAACGCTACATGTGAGCTCTGCCTGATGGCGTTCTAAGGTCGCTAATAACTTCGGAACGAGAAGAGATACAATGTTCTGGTTTGAAGCAGCGTAACAGTCGTGTCACAATCTATAAGTACACACATAAAAAACAATCACTTTTGAAAGTCAGTTTCCGACTAACGCTACATGTGAGCTCTGCCTGATGGCGTTCTAAGGTCGCTAATAACTTCGGAACGAGAAGAGATACAATGTTCTGGTTTGAAGCAGCGTAACAGTCGTGTCACAATCTATAAGTACACACATAAAAAACAATCACTTTTGAAAGTCAGTTTCCGACTAACGCTACATGTGAGCTCTGCCTGATGGCGTTCTAAGGTCGCTAATAACTTCGGAACGAGAAGAGATACAATGTTCTGGTTTGAAGCAGCGTAACAGTCGTGTCACAATCTATAAGTACACACATAAAAAACAATCACTTTTGAAAGTCAGTTTCCGACTAACGCTACATGTGAGCTCTGCCTGATGGCGTTCTAAGGTCGCTAATAACTTCGGAACGAGAAGAGATACAATGTTCTGGTTTGAAGCAGCGTAACAGTCGTGTCACAATCTATAAGTACACACATAAAAAACAATCACTTTTGAAAGTCAGTTTCCGACTAACGCTACATGTGAGCTCTGCCTGATGGCGTTCTAAGGTCGCTAATAACTTCGGAACGAGAAGAGATACAATGTTCTGGTTTGAAGCAGCGTAACAGTCGTGTCACAATCTATAAGTACACACATAAAAAACAATCACTTTTGAAAGTCAGTTTCCGACTAACGCTACATGTGAGCTCTGCCTGATGGCGTTCTAAGGTCGCTAATAACTTCGGAACGAGAAGAGATACAATGTTCTGGTTTGAAGCAGCGTAACAGTCGTGTCACAATCTATAAGTACACACATAAAAAACAATCACTTTTGAAAGTCAGTTTCCGACTAACGCTACATGTGAGCTCTGCCTGATGGCGTTCTAAGGTCGCTAATAACTTCGGAACGAGAAGAGATACAATGTTCTGGTTTGAAGCAGCGTAACAGTCGTGTCACAATCTATAAGTACACACATAAAAAACAATCACTTTTGAAAGTCAGTTTCCGACTAACGCTACATGTGAGCGCTGCCTGATGGCGTTCTAAGGTCGCTAATAACTTCGGAACGAGAAGAGATACAATGTTCTGGTTTGAAGCAGCGTAACAGTCGTGTCACAATCTATAAGTACACACATAAAAAACAATCACTTTTGAAAGTCAGTTTCCGACTAACGCTACATGTGAGCTCTGCCTGATGGCGTTCTAAGGTCGCTAATAACTTCGGAACGAGAAGAGATACAATGTTCTGGTTTGAAGCAGCGTAACAGTCGTGTCACAATCTATAAGTACACACATAAAAAACAATCACTTTTGAAAGTCAGTTTCCGACTAACGCTACATGTGAGCTCTGCCTGATGGCGTTCTAAGGTCGCTAATAACTTCGGAACGAGAAGAGATACAATGTTCTGGTTTGAAGCAGCGTAACAGTCGTGTCACAATCTATAAGTACACACATAAAAAACAATCACTTTTGAAAGTCAGTTTCCGACTAACGCTACATGTGAGCTCTGCCTGATGGCGTTCTAAGGTCGCTAATAACTTCGGAACGAGAAGAGATACAATGTTCTGGTTTGAAGCAGCGTAACAGTCGTGTCACAATCTATAAGTACACACATAAAAAACAATCACTTTTGAAAGTCAGTTTCCGACTAACGCTACATGTGAGCTCTGCCTGATGGCGTTCTAAGGTCGCTAATAACTTCGGAACGAAGAGATACAATGTTCTGGTTTGAAGCAGCGTAACAGTCGTGTCACAATCTATAAGTACACACATAAAAAACAATCACTTTTGAAAGTCAGTTTCCGACTAACGCTACATGTGAGCTCTGCCTGATGGCGTTCTAAGGTCGCTAATAACTTCGGAACGAGAAGAGATACAATGTTCTGGTTTGAAGCAGCGTAACAGTCGTGTCACAATCTATAAGTACACACATAAAAAACAATCACTTTTGAAAGTCAGTTTCCGACTAACGCTACATGTGAGCTCTGCCTGATGGCGTTCTAAGGTCGCTAATAACTTCGGAACGAGAAGAGATACAATGTTCTGGTTTGAAGCAGCGTAACAGTCGTGTCACAATCTATAAGTACACACATAAAAAACAATCACTTTTGAAAGTCAGTTTCCGACTAACGCTACATGTGAGCTCTGCCTGATGGCGTTCTAAGGTCGCTAATAACTTCGGAACGAGAAGAGATACAATGTTCTGGTTTGAAGCAGCGTAACAGTCGTGTCACAATCTATAAGTACACACATAAAAAACAATCACTTTTGAAAGTCAGTTTCCGACTAACGCTACATGTGAGCTCTGCCTGATGGCGTTCTAAGGTCGCTAATAACTTCGGAACGAGAAGAGATACAATGTTCTGGTTTGAAGCAGCGTAACAGTCGTGTCACAATCTATAAGTACACACATAAAAAACAATCACTTTTGAAAGTCAGTTTCCGACTAACGCTACATGTGAGCTCTGCCTGATGGCGTTCTAAGGTCGCTAATAACTTCGGAACGAGAAGAGATACAATGTTCTGGTTTGAAGCAGCGTAACAGTCGTGTCACAATCTATAAGTACACACATAAAAAACAATCACTTTTGAAAGTCAGTTTCCGACTAACGCTACATGTGAGCTCTGCCTGATGGCGTTCTAAGGTCGCTAATAACTTCGGAACGAGAAGAGATACAATGTTCTGGTTTGAAGCAGCGTAACAGTCGTGTCACAATCTATAAGTACACACATAAAAAACAATCACTTTTGAAAGTCAGTTTCCGACTAACGCTACATGTGAGCTCTGCCTGATGGCGTTCTAAGGTCGCTAATAACTTCGGAACGAGAAGAGATACAATGTTCTGGTTTGAAGCAGCGTAACAGTCGTGTCACAATCTATAAGTACACACATAAAAAACAATCACTTTTGAAAGTCAGTTTCCGACTAACGCTACATGTGAGCTCTGCCTGATGGCGTTCTAAGGTCGCTAATAACTTCGGAACGAAGAGATACAACGCTACATGTGAGCTCTGCCTGATGGCGTTATAAGGTCGCTAATAACTTCGGAACGAGAAGAGATACAATGTTCTGGTTTGAAGCAGCGTAACAGTCGTGTCACAATCTATAAGTACACACATAAAAAACAATCACTTTTGAAAGTCAGTTTCCGACTAACGCTACATGTGAGCTCTGCCTGATGGCGTTCTAAGGTCGCTAATAACTTCGGAACGAGAAGAGATACAATGTTCTGGTTTGAAGCAGCGTAACAGTCGTGTCACAATCTATAAGTACACACATAAAAAACAATCACTTTTGAAAGTCAGTTTCCGACTAACGCTACATGTGAGCTCTGCCTGATGGCGTTCTAAGGTCGCTAATAACTTCGGAACGAGAAGAGATACAATGTTCTGGTTTGAAGCAGCGTAACAGTCGTGTCACAATCTATAAGTACACACATAAAAAACAATCACTTTTGAAAGTCAGTTTCCGACTAACGCTACATGTGAGCTCTGCCTGATGGCGTTCTAAGGTCGCTAATAACTTCGGAACGAGAAGAGATACAATGTTCTGGTTTGAAGCAGCGTAACAGTCGTGTCACAATCTATAAGTACACACATAAAAAACAATCACTTTTGAAAGTCAGTTTCCGACTAACGCTACATGTGAGCTCTGCCTGATGGCGTTCTAAGGTCGCTAATAACTTCGGAACGAGAAGAGATACAATGTTCTGGTTTGAAGCAGCGTAACAGTCGTGTCACAATCTATAAGTACACACATAAAAAACAATCACTTTTGAAAGTCAGTTTCCGACTAACGCTACATGTGAGCGCTGCCTGATGGCGTTCTAAGGTCGCTAATAACTTCGGAACGAGAAGAGATACAATGTTCTGGTTTGAAGCAGCGTAACAGTCGTGTCACAATCTATCAGTACACACATAAAAAACAATCACTTTTGAAAGTCAGTTTCCGACTAACGCTACATGTGAGCTCTGCCTGATGGCGTTCTAAGGTCGCTAATAACTTCGGAACGAGAAGAGATACAATGTTCTGGTTTGAAGCAGCGTAACAGTCGTGTCACAATCTATAAGTACACACATAAAAAACAATCACTTTTGAAAGTCAGTTTCCGACTAACGCTACATGTGAGCTCTGCCTGATGGCGTTCTAAGGTCGCTAATAACTTCGGAACGAGAAGAGATACAATGTTCTGGTTTGAAGCAGCGTAACAGTCGTGTCACAATCTATAAGTACACACATAAAAAACAATCACTTTTGAAAGTCAGTTTCCGACTAACGCTACATGTGAGCTCTGCCTGATGGCGTTCTAAGGTCGCTAATAACTTCGGAACGAGAAGAGATACAATGTTCTGGTTTGAAGCAGCGTAACAGTCGTGTCACAATCTATAAGTACACACATAAAAAACAATCACTTTTGAAAGTCAGTTTCCGACTAACGCTACATGTGAGCTCTGCCTGATGGCGTTCTAAGGTCGCTAATAACTTCGGAACGAGAAGAGATACAATGTTCTGGTTTGAAGCAGCGTAACAGTCGTGTCACAATCTATAAGTACACACATAAAAAACAATCACTTTTGAAAGTCAGTTTCCGACTAACGCTACATGTGAGCTCTGCCTGATGGCGTTCTAAGGTCGCTAATAACTTCGGAACGAGAAGAGATACAATGTTCTGGTTTGAAGCAGCGTAACAGTCGTGTCACAATCTATAAGTACACACATAAAAAACAATCACTTTTGAAAGTCAGTTTCCGACTAACGCTACATGTGAGCTCTGCCTGATGGCGTTCTAAGGTCGCTAATAACTTCGGAACGAGAAGAGATACAATGTTCTGGTTTGAAGCAGCGTAACAGTCGTGTCACAATCTATAAGTACACACATAAAAAACAATCACTTTTGAAAGTCAGTTTCCGACTAACGCTACATGTGAGCTCTGCCTGATGGCGTTCTAAGGTCGCTAATAACTTCGGAACGAGAAGAGATACAATGTTCTGGTTTGAAGCAGCGTAACAGTCGTGTCACAATCTATAAGTATACACATAAAAAACAATCACTTTTGAAAGTCAGTTTCCGACTAACGCTACATGTGAGCTCTGCCTGATGGCGTTCTAAGGTCGCTAATAACTTCGGAACGAGAAGAGATACAATGTTCTGGTTTGAAGCAGCGTAACAGTCGTGTCACAATCTATAAGTACACACATAAAAAACAATCACTTTTGAAAGTCAGTTTCCGACTAACGCTACATGTGAGCTCTGCCTGATGGCGTTCTAAGGTCGCTAATAACTTCGGAACGAGAAGAGATACAATGTTCTGGTTTGAAGCAGCGTAACAGTCGTGTCACAATCTATAAGTACACACATAAAAAACAATCACTTTTGAAAGTCAGTTTCCGACTAACGCTACATGTGAGCTCTGCCTGATGGCGTTCTAAGGTCGCTAATAACTTCGAACGAGAAGAGATACAATGTTCTGGTTTGAAGCAGCGTAACAGTCGTGTCACAATCTATAAGTACACACATAAAAAACAATCACTTTTGAAAGTCAGTTTCCGACTAACGCTACATGTGAGCTCTGCCTGATGGCGTTCTAAGGTCGCTAATAACTTCGGAACGAGAAGAGATACAATGTTCTGGTTTGAAGCAGCGTAACAGTCGTGTCACAATCTATAAGTACACACATAAAAAACAATCACTTTTGAAAGTCAGTTTCCGACTAACGCTACATGTGAGCTCTGCCTGATGGCGTTCTAAGGTCGCTAATAACTTCGGAACGAGAAGAGATACAATGTTCTGGTTTGAAGCAGCGTAACAGTCGTGTCACAATCTATAAGTACACACATAAAAAACAATCACTTTTGAAAGTCAGTTTCCGACTAACGCTACATGTGAGCTCTGCCTGATGGCGTTCTAAGGTCGCTAATAACTTCGGAACGAGAAGAGATACAATGTTCTGGTTTGAAGCAGCGTAACAGTCGTGTCACAATCTATAAGTACACACATAAAAAACAATCACTTTTGAAAGTCAGTTTCCGACTAACGCTACATGTGAGCGCTGCCTGATGGCGTTCTAAGGTCGCTAATAACTTCGGAACGAGAAGAGATACAATGTTCTGGTTTGAAGCAGCGTAACAGTCGTGTCACAATCTATAAGTACACACATAAAAAACAATCACTTTTGAAAGTCAGTTTCCGACTAACGCTACATGTGAGCTCTGCCTGATGGCGTTCTAAGGTCGCTAATAACTTCGGAACGAGAAGAGATACAATGTTCTGGTTTGAAGCAGCGTAACAGTCGTGTCACAATCTATAAGTACACACATAAAAAACAATCACTTTTGAAAGTCAGTTTCCGACTAACGCTACATGTGAGCTCTGCCTGATGGCGTTCTAAGGTCGCTAATAACTTCGGAACGAGAAGAGATACAATGTTCTGGTTTGAAGCAGCGTAACAGTCGTGTCACAATCTATAAGTACACACATAAAAAACAATCACTTTTGAAAGTCAGTTTCCGACTAACGCTACATGTGAGCTCTGCCTGATGGCGTTCTAAGGTCGCTAATAACTTCGGAACGAGAAGAGATACAATGTTCTGGTTTGAAGCAGCGTAACAGTCGTGTCACAATCTATAAGTACACACATAAAAAACAATCACTTTTGAAAGTCAGTTTCCGACTAACGCTACATGTGAGCTCTGCCTGATGGCGTTCTAAGGTCGCTAATAACTTCGGAACGAGAAGAGATACAATGTTCTGGTTTGAAGCAGCGTAACAGTCGTGTCACAATCTATAAGTACACACATAAAAAACAATCACTTTTGAAAGTCAGTTTCCGACTAACGCTACATGTGAGCTCTGCCTGATGGCGTTCTAAGGTCGCTAATAACTTCGGAACGAGAAGAGATACAATGTTCTGGTTTGAAGCAGCGTAACAGTCGTGTCACAATCTATAAGTACACACATAAAAAACAATCACTTTTGAAAGTCAGTTTCCGACTAACGCTACATGTGAGCTCTGCCTGATGGCGTTCTAAGGTCGCTAATAACTTCGGAACGAGAAGAGATACAATGTTCTGGTTTGAAGCAGCGTAACAGTCGTGTCACAATCTATAAGTACACACATAAAAAACAATCACTTTTGAAAGTCAGTTTCCGACTAACGCTACATGTGAGCTCTGCCTGATGGCGTTCTAAGGTCGCTAATAACTTCGGAACGAGAAGAGATACAATGTTCTGGTTTGAAGCAGCGTAACAGTCAGTGTCACAATCTATAAGTACACACATAAAAAACAATCACTTTTGAAAGTCAGTTTCCGACTAACGCTACATGTGAGCTCTGCCTGATGGCGTTCTAAGGTCGCTAATAACTTCGGAACGAGAAGAGATACAATGTTCTGGTTTGAAGCAGCGTAACAGTCGTGTCACAATCTATAAGTACACACATAAAAAACAATCACTTTTGAAAGTCAGTTTCCGACTAACGCTACATGTGAGCTCTGCCTGATGGCGTTCTAAGGTCGCTAATAACTTCGGAACGAGAAGAGATACAATGTTCTGGTTTGAAGCAGCGTAACAGTCGTGTCACAATCTATAAGTACACACATAAAAAACAATCACTTTTGAAAGTCAGTTTCCGACTAACGCTACATGTGAGCTCTGCCTGATGGCGTTCTAAGGTCGCTAATAACTTCGGAACGAGAAGAGATACAATGTTCTGGTTTGAAGCAGCGTAACAGTCGTGTCACAATCTATAAGTACACACATAAAAAACAATCACTTTTGAAAGTCAGTTTCCGACTAACGCTACATGTGAGCTCTGCCTGATGGCGTTCTAAGGTCGCTAATAACTTCGGAACGAGAAGAGATACAATGTTCTGGTTTGAAGCAGCGTAACAGTCGTGTCACAATCTATAAGTACACACATAAAAAACAATCACTTTTGAAAGTCAGTTTCCGACTAACGCTACATGTGAGCTCTGCCTGATGGCGTTCTAAGGTCGCTAATAACTTCGGAACGAGAAGAGATACAATGTTCTGGTTTGAAGCAGCGTAACAGTCGTGTCACAATCTATAAGTACACACATAAAAAACAATCACTTTTGAAAGTCAGTTTCCGACTAACGCTACATGTGAGCTCTGCCTGATGGCGTTCTAAGGTCGCTAATAACTTCGGAACGAGAAGAGATACAATGTTCTGGTTTGAAGCAGCGTAACAGTCGTGTCACAATCTATAAGTACACACATAAAAAACAATCACTTTTGAAAGTCAGTTTCCGACTAACGCTACATGTGAGCGCTGCCTGATGGCGTTCTAAGGTCGCTAATAACTTCGGAACGAGAAGAGATACAATGTTCTGGTTTGAAGCAGCGTAACAGTCGTGTCACAATCTATAAGTACACACATAAAAAACAATCACTTTTGAAAGTCAGTTTCCGACTAACGCTACATGTGAGCTCTGCCTGATGGCGTTCTAAGGTCGCTAATAACTTCGGAACGAGAAGAGATACAATGTTCTGGTTTGAAGCAGCGTAACAGTCTTGTCACAATCTATAAGTACACACATAAAAAACAATCACTTTTGAAAGTCAGTTTCCGACTAACGCTACATGTGAGCTCTGCCTGATGGCGTTCTAAGGTCGCTAATAACTTCGGAACGAGAAGAGATACAATGTTCTGGTTTGAAGCAGCGTAACAGTCGTGTCACAATCTATAAGTACACACATAAAAAACAATCACTTTTGAAAGTCAGTTTCCGACTAACGCTACATGTGAGCTCTGCCTGATGGCGTTCTAAGGTCGCTAATAACTTCGGAACGAGAAGAGATACAATGTTCTGGTTTGAAGCAGCGTAACAGTCGTGTCACAATCTATAAGTACACACATAAAAAACAATCACTTTTGAAAGTCAGTTTCCGACTAACGCTACATGTGAGCGCTGCCTGATGGCGTTCTAAGGTCGCTAATAACTTCGGAACGAGAAGAGATACAATGTTCTGGTTTGAAGCAGCGTAACAGTCGTGTCACAATCTATAAGTACACACATAAAAAACAATCACTTTTGAAAGTCAGTTTCCGACTAACGCTACATGTGAGCTCTGCCTGATGGCGTTCTAAGGTCGCTAATAACTTCGGAACGAGAAGAGATACAATGTTCTGGTTTGAAGCAGCGTAACAGTCGTGTCACAATCTATAAGTACACACATAAAAAACAATCACTTTTGAAAGTCAGTTTCCGACTAACGCTACATGTGAGCTCTGCCTGATGGCGTTCTAAGGTCGCTAATAACTTCGGAACGAGAAGAGATACAATGTTCTGGTTTGAAGCAGCGTAACAGTCGTGTCACAATCTATAAGTACACACATAAAAAACAATCACTTTTGAAAGTCAGTTTCCGACTAACGCTACATGTGAGCTCTGCCTGATGGCGTTCTAAGGTCGCTAATAACTTCGGAACGAGAAGAGATACAATGTTCTGGTTTGAAGCAGCGTAACAGTCGTAACTTCGGAATGAGAAGAGATACAATGTTCTGGTTTGAAGCAGCGTAACAGTCGTGTCACAATCTATAAGTACACACATAAAAAACAATCACTTTTGAAAGTCAGTTTCCGACTAACGCTACATGTGAGCTCTGCCTGATGGCGTTCTAAGGTCGCTAATAACTTCGGAACGAGAAGAGATACAATGTTCTGGTTTGAAGCAGCCTAACAGTCGTGTCACAATCTATAAGTACACACATAAAAAACAATCACTTTTGAAAGTCAGTTTCCGACTAACGCTACATGTGAGCGCTGCCTGATGGCGTTCTAAGGTCGCTAATAACTTCGGAACGAGAAGAGATACAATGTTCTGGTTTGAAGCAGCGTAACAGTCGTGTCACAATCTATAAGTACACACATAAAAAACAATCACTTTTGAAAGTCAGTTTCCGACTAACGCTACATGTGAGCTCTGCCTGATGGCGTTCTAAGGTCGCTAATAACTTCGGAACGAGAAGAGATACAATGTTCTGGTTTGAAGCAGCGTAACAGTCGTGTCACAATCTATAAGTACACACATAAAAAACAATCACTTTTGAAAGTCAGTTTCCGACTAACGCTACATGTGAGCTCTGCCTGATGGCGTTCTAAGGTCGCTAATAACTTCGGAACGAGAAGAGATACAATGTTCTGGTTTGAAGCAGCGTAACAGTCGTGTCACAATCTATAAGTACACACATAAAAAACAATCACTTTTGAAAGTCAGTTTCCGACTAACGCTACATGTGAGCGCTGCCTGATGGCGTTCTAAGGTCGCTAATAACTTCGGAACGAGAAGAGATACAATGTTCTGGTTTGAAGCAGCGTAACAGTCGTGTCACAATCTATAAGTACACACATAAAAAACAATCACTTTTGAAAGTCAGTTTCCGACTAACGCTACATGTGAGCTCTGCCTGATGGCGTTCTAAGGTCGCTAATAACTTCGGAACGAGAAGAGATACAATGTTCTGGTTTGAAGCAGCGTAACAGTCGTGTCACAATCTATAAGTACACACATAAAAAACAATCACTTTTGAAAGTCAGTTTCCGACTAACGCTACATGTGAGCGCTGCCTGATGGCGTTCTAAGGTCGCTAATAACTTCGGAACGAGAAGAGATACAATGTTCTGGTTTGAAGCAGCGTAACAGTCGTGTCACAATCTATAAGTACACACATAAAAAACAATCACTTTTGAAAGTCAGTTTCCGACTAACGCTACATGTGAGCTCTGCCTGATGGCGTTCTAAGGTCGCTAATAACTTCGGAACGAGAAGAGATACAATGTTCTGGTTTGAAGCAGCGTAACAGTCGTGTCACAATCTATAAGTACACACATAAAAAACAATCACTTTTGAAAGTCAGTTTCCGACTAACGCTACATGTGAGCTCTGCCTGATGGCGTTCTAAGGTCGCTAATAACTTCGGAACGAGAAGAGATACAATGTTCTGGTTTGAAGCAGCGTAACAGTCGTGTCACAATCTATAAGTACACACATAAAAAACAATCACTTTTGAAAGTCAGTTTCCGACTAACGCTACATGTGAGCTCTGCCTGATGGCGTTCTAAGGTCGCTAATAACTTCGGAACGAGAAGAGATACAATGTTCTGGTTTGAAGCAGCGTAACAGTCGTGTCACAATCTATAAGTACACACATAAAAAACAATCACTTTTGAAAGTCAGTTTCCGACTAACGCTACATGTGAGCGCTGCCTGATGGCGTTCTAAGGTCGCTAATAACTTCGGAACGAGAAGAGATACAATGTTCTGGTTTGAAGCAGCGTAACAGTCGTGTCACAATCTATAAGTACACACATAAAAAACAATCACTTTTGAAAGTCAGTTTCCGACTAACGCTACATGTGAGCTCTGCCTGATGGCGTTCTAAGGTCGCTAATAACTTCGGAACGAGAAGAGATACAATGTTCTGGTTTGAAGCAGCGTAACAGTCGTGTCACAATCTATAAGTACACACATAAAAAACAATCACTTTTGAAAGTCAGTTTCCGACTAACGCTACATGTGAGCGCTGCCTGATGGCGTTCTAAGGTCGCTAATAACTTCGGAACGAGAAGAGATACAATGTTCTGGTTTGAAGCAGCGTAACAGTCGTGTCACAATCTATAAGTACACACATAAAAAACAATCACTTTTGAAAGTCAGTTTCCGACTAACGCTACATGTGAGCTCTGCCTGATGGCGTTCTAAGGTCGCTAATAACTTCGGAACGAGAAGAGATACAATGTTCTGGTTTGAAGCAGCGTAACAGTCGTGTCACAATCTATAAGTACACACATAAAAAACAATCACTTTTGAAAGTCAGTTTCCGACTAACGCTACATGTGAGCTCGGCCTGTAATAACTTCGGATGGCAATGTTCTGGTTTGAAGCAGCGTAACAGTCGTGTCACAATCTATAAGTACACACATAAAAAACAATCACTTTTGAAAGTCAGCCGACTAACGCTAATGTGAGCTTGCCTGATGGCGTTCTAAGGTCGCTAATAACTTCGGAACGATACA
>JAVIWB010000853.1:0-185889 GCA_031893035.1 Dermolepida albohirtum | reverse complement strand
TTGTCGTTTGAGCGATATTTAAAAATATATACAGACTTGTTCATTCTAGAATTAGATATGCGCTGTCCACAAGTGGAAAGAGTGCAGTTAGGTTAAAGCGCGCGAGAAAGGAGGATAGAATATCTCTTACCACACCACAGTTCGTGTGTGCGTGCGCTGCTACGATAAACCTCCTCTACTGATAATCAAAATAAGTCATTCTTGTTAAAGCCGTTGCGGTGTACTAAGCATTTATTATTTTACTTTTAAAAATGACTTATACACACAAAGAACGAAATGAATTACGCCTCAAAATTGTCGATGCCCTACGGAGTGTAACCCCTGATATGCTAGCTCGAGTAAGACTCGAGTTTTATAATCGATTAGGGTATTGTCTGGCACAAGAACGTGGTATTTTTGAGCCACTTCTACACTAGGATTTTTAAAAGTTTCTTTTAATTTTTTCATTGTTTGAAAATCTTTTTAATTTTTAGAATTTTCTATTTCATTTATTTCAAGAATATTTTATTAGTTCCACGCCAAACGGCAAAACATTTCAAGAAAATAGCCATGTTGCATTTTATTAAAAGATTCAAATAAAATGCATCAAATAATTTATACAATTCAAAAATGTAGGTACGTATTGTCAATGCATAATGATTTACAGCACATCATGTCGCTGGTGAAGACTGATTTCAGACATTCTCACGCGTAACACGCGAGAAAGTAGGGGAAGTTGTTTGCAATACAAAAGTGGGAGAAAACGAAACTGCCAATTCTAAATCTAGAATGAACAACTCTGTATATATATGCATGTTAACTTCACTCCGTAAAATAGCCCAAAATTGTGGAACGTGAGGGACGAATTTTTTACACTGCATTCTGCATACTGTTAGAATAGAATATTTAATTTTTTTAATATAATTATAATTCCGAGATTTTATATTTTAAGTAAAAGTTTCAGCAAAATACATTGGAAACAGAAATTTTCAATGTAAGTTTTTCATTTTTAACAACATGAAACTTGATACGTGTAATATATAAACTTTATGCTTTACATCTTGTAGCAGAACTATTAGAAACTGTGATATAGAGGCATATGATTTAATTATTGAAACAAAAGCTGTTCTCTTAAATCTATTAAACGACTTCGAAAATTCCACAGATAATGTCCTGGCATTCCTCAATTACCACGGACACCCCTTACACGTTGGGGACATAGTTACAGGCAACGTTCTATTATTCTAAACATTTTCAACGAATAAAAAGTTTAATTTTACAATTTAATCTGAAGGAAGCCGCGAGATACGCAAATATTTGCAGATTGAAAACTATTCACAATTACGAAAGAATAATTGAGGCAATAGGAGAATTATAAAATCCTTGGTTGTTGTTATTAGAGTCTCAGCAAATACTTGACGATATGTCACTCATAGTAGAATGCTTTAAGTGAAGAAAAAAAATCATCTCGCTATAGCAAAGTTAAATAGTGTTTTAAAGGAAGACTCAGATTTTACCTGATTAGGAGGAATTTGTAATGATAGTGATCGTTCTTTTCCAGATCATTTACATAACATAAAAAATTATTTTAGCAAATGTAGCAACACTATATGTGGAATAATCGTTTTCTTTGCATAAAAATGTCCTATCAAAGCGGCGTACATCGCTGAGTAAAACATTGTCATAGATTTGATGGCATAACCAGGTCGCAGTTAACAGTATTATGTCGTATGGAGAAGAAAACCTTAATTTATATAAAATATCTGTTTTACCACGTAATTCTGACATTTTATAATAAAAGTAGATGGATTCTCTGTGGGGCACATTTAGTTTGACGAACTTATTATTCTTGGAATATCTTTTCTGTATTTTATTCCAATACTGGTCTCATCCTTAGACAATCATTCAAGTGCCTTAAAACTTTTATAAAGTTTGGCCTGAAATTGTGTTTGATCACGGGAAGTAACCACAGTAGAATTGGTAGAACTCTTCAAACATATATTTCTTTTGATCAATCTATTTTGCGGAAAAGTGTTTCACAATCTTTTACATATTAAAATTTACTCTCTCTCTCTCTCTCTCTATTTTCTTTCACTATCTTGCATTAAACGTATGAACTTTTAGATACCTTTCCGCTGGGTAAATTGCACGGTTTTCTTTAAGAATAAATAAAATATAGATGGCGCACTGAATTTGTTTGGGTATGTGGGCATTTAAAAAGTGTGATGTATGACATTTATAAAAATGGCTTCGTACACGGTACAACAACGCGTTCAAATTGTTGAATTATTTTATGAAAATCAACGTTCTGTTAAAAAAGTTTTTAGAAAATTACGTGTATTTTAAAGCACTATTGGTCGAATTATTAAAAAATTTCAAGAGACCAGTTCCGTGGAAGATCAAAAAAGTGAAAAATACAGTCGTAGTGGTCGTTCACAAGAAAATATTATTTTGGTTCGTGAAAGCGTTACTGAAGATCCTGAAATGTCCATTAGACGACGTTCACAACAACTTGGACTTAGTGGATCAACAACATGGCATATTTTACACAAAGATTTAGCTCTGAAGGCATATAAGGTTCAAATAACACAGGAACTGAAGCCATTAGATCATTTAAAACGTCGTACATTTGTTAATTTCATCAATGAACAACCAGCTGATTTTTCTCAAAAAATTATGTTTTCCGATGACGCACATTTTGAACTTGGTGGCTATGTTAATAAACAAAATTACCATATCTGGAGTGAGGAAAATCCACGAATTATTCATTCATCAGAAACCTATGCATTCTAAACGAGTTCTCCAGTCTTGGTGTGCATTATCGTCAGGTAGTGTAACTGGACCTTACTTCTTTGAAAATTCTGCTTGTGAAGCTGTAACTGTCATTGATGATCGATATCGTCGGATGACAACCCAATTTTTGTGGCCTGAATTAATGAATATCGATCTAAAGAATATGTGGTTTCAACAGGATGCCGCTACACCTCACTTTGCACACGAATCAATTGATTTATTGAGAAAAATTTCCTGGACGTGTAATCTCAAGAAACGGTGATGTTAATTGATCACCAAGATCATGTGATTTGATACCGTTAGACTATTTTCTTTGGGGTTATGTGAAAAGCCAGGTTTATAAAAACAATCCACAATCAATTCCCGCTTTGAAAGACGAAATTATTCGTGTCATTGGTGTGATAGAGCCTTAATTATGTCAAAATCTCATTGAAAATTTTAACAAAAGTGGAGCTGCAAGAGGAGGCCATTTGGCGGATATTATTTTTCGCATATAAATGCTGTAACTGATACTTAAATTACCAATAAAATGTCTTTGAAAGCGAATGCAAATTATGTGTTTTATTTATTTTTTAAAAGAACTGCGAAATTTGAAACACCCTTTATTTAAATAGTTAGTTATTCAAGAGTACCTTGAAACACACAGATATTTTAAGAAATTTAAACTAAAGTTACAATTATAACGTATAATTTTTCATCTACTATTTACTACATTGTGGGCGGTTGTGGGTGGCATGCCACACGACTTGGAAGCTCTAGAAATAATATGCCGTACTAGTATGCTAATATATTTCCTTGTTATATCACATCGTTGCTGAAACTTCCAGTTTTTCATTTACATATATACAAGCTATTAAAATTGTTATTGATTATTGTGTAGGTACCTATTAAAACAGAAAAACTGTATCATTAAAAGTGTCAAATTATATATAAAAGCCTATTACTTTGTAACTGAATTATTTTGTTTAAGGGCCTAAAAGTAATTAAAAGTTTTTAAAGGCAAACTCGATCGAGAGCCTATATTTATAGAATTACGTACTCAATAGTGAGTTCATCTGTAGAATCGAGAGTGTTTCAAATTTAATTAAATTTTGTAAAACGAGTACCCGCTAAAACAATATCAAAATTTGTGTAAACAAGTTCTCGATTAGTTTTTTAATCATTTCATAATGTCTGCTTGTTCAACCTTAAATTCAGGCAATTCATTAATATGCATGGTGAGTAATATTTCTATTTAAGTGGAGCTTGTTGATTATTAAAATTGAAATGAATGACGCTAATTTGTTCGTAACAAAGTTAATCGCGTATAACAGGACTGATTACTTTTTTTTGAATAGTATCTGTTGCTTTATATGCGTTAATACACTTCTATTTTTGTAGTAGAAAGAACTTTCAAAAGTAATATTTCAACTTAATTTGGATATTAAACTTATTTTCAACTTATTAGTAAAATTGGCGAAATCCTTCTACACAGTCTGTCTTGGAGAATACGGAACTTTTTTCATGTTATTTTGGTAAAATTCATTTATTTTATTCAAAGTAGTCGCCTTCGGCTTCAATACAACGTTTTGCACGGTCAATTAACATGTCGAATGGATTTTTAAGTTCATCTTTAGAGATGTCCATCAAGATCGCTGTCGACGCCTTTTTAATGGCTTCGACGTCGGCATAACGCTGTCTATTCTTCGGCAACTTTAGTTTGAGTGACAGATAGAAGTTACATTAGGCAAAATCCAGTGAATACGGTGAATAGTTGCTGGTTAAAATGTCATTTGTAGTTAGAAAATCAGTGATAAGCGTCGAGCGATGAGATGGTACATTGCCATGTAACAAACGCCAGCTACCGTTTTCATGATATTGAGGGCGCACGCGATGAGTACGCGCCAAAAGGCGCTTCTTAACACCAAGATAATATACAGCATTGACTATTTGACTAGTTGGTACAAACTATTTGTGCACTATGCCTGTCGAATCATACAAACAAATCAATATTGTCTTCACTTATGACTTCTCCAAACAGCTTTTTTTCGGTCTTTCTTCACTTGGATGCTACCATTCAGAACTTTGAGGCTCAGCATCTGGATCGTATTGAAAACACCATGTCTCTTCGCCAGTTACAATAGAATATCTGAAGTTTTCGCTCTTTTTTGAGTCTTTAATCAACTATGTACAATATTGAATTCAGTTAGCTTGTTTGGTACAAACCTTGAACAAATCTTTCTCAGTCCCAAATGTTGTGTCAAAATGCGTAAATTGAATCTTTGGAAATATTTAATTCCATTATCAAGTACCGCAATGAGGATTTCAGCTCTTTTCTGATAAATTCATGCACAAGTTCGATGTTACTTTCCGTAACCACATATTTTTTTGCACCAGGATGTTCGTCGCCATTAATGTCTGTACGACAGTCTTTAAAACGTTTATACCACTCACACATAAACACGTATTACAACTTGTTTTATCAAATTAAACGTTTCAGTAAACGATTTACCGAGTTTAAAACAGAACTTCATATTTGGCTCTTTATTCAAAATTAATTTTTCGTCCAATGCCATATACACCCCGTTACTTTATGCGCAATTTCTCTGCTTCTAATGATGCAAATGTCATGATATTTTGACATAGCATTGGTGAAAGATCTACCTTACTGACGCATATTTTTTTTAATAGATGGCGTCACTAAGAATTATTATTTTAAAAAGTTCGGTTCTCTCTGCGACAGACTGTGGATAATGGTTACTATTTTTCGGAAACTTTTTTAAATAATATTAGTTGCATGGAAAGTATGACAATCGTTGAGGAATTTAAAAAAGCGATGAGAAAGTTAAAAGTAGGAAAAATGATAAGCCATGACAAAACATCGGCACGAATGACGGCGACATAGTCAGGATGGCCAGAATAAGCTTCGGAGTATACTGAACGCAGTTTTTAGAGTATAGCATAATGCCAATATACAAAAATGAGGACAGTAAAGATTGTGTAAATTACAGAAGCATACAGGCGCAAGAATTCTGAGGAAGAAGGCTAAAAGTCCGTTCCCTTAACCTTAGAGAGAAAAATAGAGGAGAATCAACTTGGACTTTGACCAAATTGTGGGGTAAATGATGGGATATTTATTGTCAGGCAGATACATATAGCAGTGATGAGAACAAATGGGGGAAAAATGTGCATATGTGTTTTTTCGATTTTGAGGAAGCTTTTGATAAGATCAAAAGAGAGGATTCATGAGTGATATTAGAAAAGAGAGATCGAGAGATCTCTATATTGAAAGACGAAAAATTATGCTAGAATAAGGGACGGGCGATAATAACTGTTTGAGATTGTCCATGGTGTAAAGCAATGTTGCATCCCTTCACTATTCACTTTAATACTGGATGAAAATTTGAGGGAAATAAAAAAAAACAGTGGTGAAACTTAGGAAGTTGAATACTATAATATGCAAAGATAACTCGAAAATTCGTTATGTAGATGACATCATGATAGACTAGGTACGGGAAATCTCTTAATAAAAACCGAAATGACATAAATATTAGCGCCACCTGCGGATGTAATGTTTTTTTTTTGTTGTATAGAAAAATTAAGTTAGTCATCAGCAAGTTCTGTATTAATGAGTACTAACCATTGTCAAACGCATGTAAAGGGTTTCCGTAAATACATTCATCTTTCCAATGGATGGTCTATAGATTGATATTACTACTATATTTGTATCTACTATCACTATTAGAGCGGCCACATTTGCCCGCACGCCAGGTTCGTAATAACTACGTATCGAATATTTGCGGCAACCACGACGCATAGTCGGCTAGTGAGACTATATTTCCCGGACTCTATCGACTCTAGTGTAAAAAACTTTTCGAGTATTATTGAGTGAATAAGTAATCTGTCAAGTTTGTAACATACAGTTAGTAGTCTCTTTTTAAGAATTTTTGAGGTAGTTAATAATTAATACGTCAATTTTGTAATATACAGTTGGCAGTCTCTTCTGAAGTACTACTGAATTAATTAATAAGTAACACGTTAGTTTTGTAATGTTATTATGTATGTTGTATATGAGGGACCGAAATATTGTTTGAAATAGTTATGTTATTTAACTGTAACATTGAAATATTGCTTATTCACTCGCTTGATGATCAGCTTTTGTTACATTTTCACGTTGAACTAGTTCTTTATTAATCTATTAACTGACTTAATATTTAAATAAAGGGTTAGTCTATTTAGTGGATGTTCTTTTGTTGCATTGTATATCGTTAAGGGAATTCTCAGGTAACTTAGTGATTTAATAAAGCTACGGCCTACTAAGAGACTTTACGTGTGCTATTATTTGCTCTTGACGCCCTCTTATGAATATTTATCTCCGACTATCTAAAGGTGTTTCAAATTTCGCGGTTTTTTTAATGAATAAATAAAACACATAATTTGCATTCACTTTCAGATTTCGACATAATTAAGGCTCTATCTCACCAATGACACGAATAATTTCCTCTTTCAAAGCAGAAATTGATTGTGGATTGTTTTTATAAACCTGACTTTTCATATAACCCCAAAGAAAATAGTCTAACGGTGTCAAATCATATGATCTTGGTGGCCAATTAACATCACCGTTTCTTGAGATTACACGTCCAGGAAATTTTTCTCTCAATAAATTAATTGATTCGTGTGCAAAGTGAGGTGTAATGCCATCCTGTTGAAACCACATATCCTCTAGATCAATATTCATTAATTCAAGCCACAAAAATTCGGTTATCAGCCGACGATATCGATTACCATTGACAGTTACAGCTTCACCAGCAACATTTTCAAAGAAGTAAGGTCCAATTATAACACCTGATCATAATGCACACCAAACAGTAACTCGTTTAGGATGCATAAGTTTCTCATGAATAATTCGTGGATTTTCCTACCCTAGATACGGCAATTTTGTTTATTTACATTATTTTTTGAGAAAAATCAGCTAGTTGTTCGTTGATGAAATTGACAAATGAACTACGTTTTAAATGATCTAATGGCTTCAGTTCCTGTGCTATTTGAACCTTATATACTTTCAGAGCTAAATCCTTGTGTAAAATACGCCATATTGTTGATCCACTAAGTCCAAGTTGTTGTGAACGTCGTCAAATGGATATTTCAGGATCTTCAGTAACACTTTCACGAACCAAACCAATATTTTCTTGTGAACGACCACTACGACTGTATTTTTCACTTTTCTGATTTTCCACGGGACCGGTCTCTTAAAATTTTTTAATAATTCGACCAATAGTGCTTTCAGATGGACGATTATGTAAACCATAAAATTCACGTAATTTTCTAAAAACTCTTTTCACAGAACTCTGATTTTCATAAAATAATTCAACAACTTGAACGCGTTGTTGGACCGCGTACGAAGCAATTTTTATAAATGTACATACATCACACTTTTTAAATGCCCCCATACTCAGACAAATTTAGTGTGCCATCTATATTTTATTTATTCTTAAAAAAACCACGTAATTTGAGACACTTTTTATGTTGTTATGTATATGGGGGACCGAACTATTGCTTGAAATACTTACGTTATTTAACTGTAACATTGAAATATTGCTTAATCACTCGTTTGATGATCAGCTTTTGTTACATTTTCACGTTGAACTAGTTCTTTATTAACCTATTAACTGATTTATTATTTAAATACAGGGTTAGTCTATTTAGTGGATGTTCTTTTGTTGCATTGTATATATTTAAGATAATTCTCGGACAACTTAGTGAGTTAATAAAGCTACGGCCTACTAAGAGACTTCACATGTGCTATTATTTGCTCTTGACGCCCTTTTATGAATATCTATCTCCGACTATCTAGCTTGTGGATCACGATCTCCGCGACAGCTAGCTGGTCACTATTTCTGTTGCTACTCAAATGCTCTCTGGGTCGGTCGCTCGTGACCTGCAGTTATCCGTTAACTAATTTCTAAGATTATTTTAATTACACCTGTGTTACATCCATGTCGAAGGGTCTTTCTCAAAATCAGTCAGCGAGATAAATGTGGAAACATACGTAACATTGCAAACTTTTCCAATCTCATCCAATGAGTACTACGTAATAACAACTGTAAATAAGGTGTATCATATGTATTATCCAAGATTGATCGATAATATTCGTTCTGTTCAGTTGGCTATATGCTATATGTATCTTAATACATACTTACTATAATGGATTCTATTCTGACGCACTAAAGAAATTGCTCTAACACTCTAGACAGCTCTACGTGACTTTCTCGGTATGACTGATCAATACTAGGTAACGCTATTGGTTTATATCTTCTTAAAAAAGTGATTGATTGATTTATTTATTTAGCATTTCTTGTTGCTATTACATAAGTATACAATTTCAAATTAAATATTAAAATTTTCACAAAAAGCATACATTAAATTAAAAGTATACATCTAAATTCAAAAATGATTGGTACTTAACATTAAAACATTAAAAATTTCTCTTGACATAATCAATAATCCCACGTTTAAATACATAATAATTTATTTCATTTTTTATTTCTGGAGGCATTTCATTGAAAACTTTCAGACCTTTATAAAATATAACATTTTGACAAAAACTTGTTGTTGCCAAAGGTAATCTATAATCGTTGGCGTTCCTCAAATTGTATGGTTGGACTTCAGCTACATTGACCAAATATCGCTGCATATGGTTTGGCATATTTCCTGTCTTAATTTTTTTCCCTTTCGAAAGCATCTACAATTACGAGGATAGTTTGACAAGTAGTGAGAATGACACATAGGCGGCGCTCTAATTGGTAAAACAAATGCACTGTAATTTAGGTCGCCTATTTATATGTTTATATTTCGATATTTAGATAAATCGGTTGATTAGTTTATTTTTGACAGCTGATTGAAAAAAGAAGCAAGACGTCATTTTGTTAAAATGAAAAAAACAGAGTATCGTTCGGTGATTAAATACTTCGTAATTAAGGGTATGAAAGCTACCGAAATAAAAGATGAGTTACGGGAAACATTAGGTGAATCTGCTCCATCATCCGTCACAATAAGTAGATGGGTAAATGAATTTAAACGTGGTAGAACAAGCAGTGTTGATGAAGCGCGCTCTGGAGCACCTAAAATCGTGACTTCTAAGGAAACGATTATAAAAATCCATAATATTATTACGCAAGATCGACAACTCAAAGTGAGAGAGATATCCGACATGGTAAACATTTCAACAGAACGCGTACATCACATTTTAATGAAAGAATTGGGCCTTACCGAGCTTTCGGCAAGATGGGTGCCACCATTGCTTACGACTGATCAAAAGTTCATTCGCTTGCGCATTTCCAATGAGTGTTTGGACCTTTATAAGCGAAATCCGGTTGATTTTTTTTTGTAGGCGATTTGTTACTTGCGATGGAACTTGGATACACTACAGTACACCCGAAACTAAACAACAGTCGAAACAATGGTTAGAACGTGGTTCTGCACCTCCAAAGAAAGCGAAAACTACTTTATCGGCAAACAAGGTGATGGCATCAATTTTTTGGAATTCAAAGGGCATTTTGCTCATTGATTACCTTCAGAAAGGTGCCACAATAAACGGACAATATTATGCAGAACATCTACAAAAATTAAATGTTGAGATTCGTACTAAACGGCCAGGAATGGTAAAGAAAAAGATTCTGTTTCACCAAGACAACGCTCCCTCGCATACCATGTCCAAAATCCACGAGTTGCATTTACAATTAGTACTGCATGCGTCTTATTCGCCGGATCTAGCCCCTTCCGACTTCCACCTTTTTCCGAAATTGAAAACGGCACTAGGTGGAAAGAAATTTTCGTCTAACGACGAGCTTATCATCTTCGTAAATGAGTATTTTGCAAGCCTTCCGGTATCGGATTTTAGAGATGGGATAAGGGCATTGGAGCACCGTCGGAATAAATGTATTGCTCTTTTAGGAGAATATATTGAAAAATAAAAATTATTTTGTATTTAAAAAATTCGTTTTTCTTTTCCATTCTCACTACTTGTCAAACTACCCTCGTAAGCCCTACACTGTATAACTTGGCATTCGAAACAAATCTACCGTAGTGTCCCTTAGAGTTTAATCAATGTAAACATTTCCAGTTCATTAATTTAAATTTATTGCTGATTTGTTTAAAGAGATTTAATTTTATAAAAAAACTTTATTAACATAAGGTACAACAAATTCTCATTTAAAAAGCTTGTCACAAAGAACACTTTTTATAAAAAAAACGTGTTCACTCAACAATTCATAATAACAATCGACAATTCTTTGTATTATATTCACGCTACCTACCTTAATTCATTCTATTTGTTGCCGTTGGAATTTAAACTTTAGCTTTCCGATCTTTCGTCTGTTTCTTTTTTTAATTGGACATTCTCTGAGAGATATATCTTCATTACGTCCATTTCCAGGCATCACCGGGATAATATGAGTTAAATTTATGGAAGCCACCCGAGGGAAATACTGTCAAATCGATAAATTTCAGACGATTTGATGTTCAACGTGTTCAGGGGAATATGTGTTCTTTTTATGTGGTACATGTTGATATGTCAATTATACGTTTTGTGATAATCTTTCATAAAATTTGTCAAAAAGGCAACGGATGTTCGGCAAGAGTAAATAAACCGTCATTTTCTGTTTCTCTACTTCTTTTAACACCGGAAATATATTCTCTAATTCTTTAAATATTATCTTTTTGTTTGTTCTTGTTAACATTTATTATATAAATTAATTGTTTTAATTTATTACATTTCTTTCGATGCTAAAACTATGTTTATGTAATAAACATAATGATAAATACGAGGGTGGTCTGAAAAATTTCCGATCTTAACATGAAGATGGCAGCAGTCATCAATAAAAGCTAGGGAATGTAGTTGTGTATCTATTGTCACGTACTCACCAAAGTTTCAGCCATTTTGAAAGCGAAGTTGATATTTGACAGTCGTTTGCGTGAATCGATGGGAGTGTCGAGAATCAAGCTGTCATTAAATATTTGTTTTTGAAAGGCAATACTCTTACGAAAATCAAAGATGAGTTGGACTCTATGTACGGGAACTCTGCACTATCATTTACCACAGCTAAATTTAAACGTGGTCGTAAAAGCTTGGGGGACGATGAACGTTCGGGACGTCCAAAAATTGCAACTACTGACGATAACATCGCTAAAGTTCACCAATTGGTGCTAGATGACCGTCGAATTAAAGTGAGAGAGATAGCAAAGGCTATGAATATGTCGAAAAAACGTGTTTGTCACATATTAATTCAAGATTTAGGCATGAGAAAGCCATCCGCGCATTGGGTGCCGTGTTTGCTAACGTTAGACGAAAAACGTGTTCTACTGAATATTTCCAACGCTCTGTTGGAGCAGTTTAGGCGCAATAAATACGTGTTTTGGCGCCGACTAATTACTGTAGATGAAACTTGGATACACCATTATACGCCCGAAACAAATATACAGTCAAAACAGTGAAATGCAAAGGGGGAGCCGGCTCCAAAAAAAGCAAAAGCTGTTTTTTCGGCTGGGAAAGGGATGGCGACTGTTTTTTGCGATAGTCGTGGAATTGTCTTTATCGATTATTTTCAAAAAAGAAAAACTATTGCGGGAGCATACTACGCATCATCACTTGACAAGCTGAAGGCAGAAATTGTGGAAAAATGGCCACATTTGCAGAAGAAGAAAATCCTGTTTCGCCATGGTGTCTCTCACCATGGCGAAAATGCACGAATTATGGTTTGACCTGCTTGAACATACGCCTTACTCACCAGATCTAGCTCCAAGCGGTTTCTTTTTGTTCCCTCATCTAAAAATTACGCTCGGAAGACAAAGATTTTCCTCAAATGAGGAAGCAATCACCTTCGTGAACAATTATTTTGCAAAGAGAAACGCCGAGTATTATTTGGACGGGTTAAGGAGATTGGCGCATAGCTGGGAGAAGTATGTAGAGTTACAAGGAGACTATGTAGAAAAATAAATATAAAGAAAAAATGTCTTGTATCTTTGTTAGGTCGGAAACTTTTCAGACCACCCTCGTAAGTATTATTTGCTTTATCGAATGGAATTATCTGTATTTACGAATATAATGGTACAGTTATTAATACGATATCAATGATTATGTTTAAAAAAGCTTACGCAGTATTTTCTGTGAGTTAATATCTAACGCTGCTTTTATTTTTTACTCAAGATGACAAGTTAGTTGTCGAATGTCGAAATACGCATCTACGATCCAAATTCTATAACCTATTTTTAAACTAGACGGAGTAAATTACAAGATAATTACCAGATACATCGCTACATCATTTTGGTGCTAAATCTGAATATTCTTTTTATCTTTTTTTGAATTTTCTATGCTGTGTGCCGTGTTTTCTGTTCATTAATTTTTTATATTATTGGTATTATCAGTTTTACTCTTTTCTATTAAGCGCAAAACATCTTCTCTTGGTTTCTTCAAAGGTTTCCTTATCTTTCTCTTGTGTCTCTTTTTCCACCGAAGGCATTTCTGTTTTCCCTGTCCAAAAAAAAGATCTGTCACTTGGTGGTGTTCTTGGTATCGAGCCCTTCTTTTGAAAGGCTTTAAACAATCCTCTTCCACTTTTTCCAAAAGCTTTTTTATTAAATATTACTTTCGAGTTTATTATGTCCATATTTTCTTCATCTTCCATTTTGTTCAAACGAGTAGCTAGGAACAGCTACAGAACCCCCAAGTGACAGTAAGGCTTCTTACTTCGGAAGGGTGCCCGGTACTCTGAAAGCTCCATTTTATGTCACCCGATATAGCTCGGGTAGCATCCTTCAATTGACGAGGAAAGCGTGACACCTTAGATTAGATTGTAGAGAAAGAAAGGCGAAAAATCTTCTAGACCTTGTAACATAATGGCGTCGAGGTGAGGAAGAAAACAAGAGAAAGTCACAGGAAGGATATAGAATAGAGGAATTGCACTTTAGACTAGTTGAAACAAAGTAAAAATAGCTGGGCTACTTTGGACTTGCCTCGCCCATACTCACTAGATGTAAGCCCCTGAGGGGCTAAGGGGTTTTTCAAAAATACCATAGCACATCAGCATCGTCAGTCCGAATTAATAGTGGTCATGGTGAATATGTTGAAGAACAGTAAAATAACCTACTACTCTAATATATTTTTTCCATTTTGAGGGCAATTTTGATGGAGCCTGTGTTTGATTAACTTAATCACTGAAGGTTGATATATAACCTCTTTCCACAAAACTATGACAAAATACCCGTACGAAAATAAATTCCGCACACGAACTGTATCGTTGAAAGCCAAAACGCACACTTCGTGCGTACACAGTGAGCGTTTTGGCTTTCAAGAGTACGGTTCGTGTGCGGAATTTGTTTTCGTACGGGTATTTTGAAATAGTTTTCCAGGTGCGACACTGTTTAATTATCTGCTGATTATGACAACTTAGTTGTCGAAATACGTATACAGAATACGAAAATTAATGTGGAAAGGGGTTACATATCAACCATCGGTGTTTTGAGGGTTACTACCTATCAAATCTTTGTTTTTGTTTCTTATATTAAACATACACTTCATTCTTTATTTGGAAACTTTAGAGAACATTTTCAACTAAATACAAGAACACGAAACAACTAATTTCGTATTTCATGTTTATATTTACGTTTATGATACACCGTGTCGCTTTTTATATATGCTTGTTGTACCTCTGAGTCCATGGATATATACGCACATTCAGTAATACAATGTAAATATTGAATGAGAATGTATACGTGCATAATAACAGTAAATGTACGTGTTTTAATGCGTCCGAGTACATGGCTACGTACAGAAGTGTATGTGAATGCATGACTAACTAAATTAAAATGTTCAGTGGTATGAAAATGGATAATGTAGATTCCAACGTTACTGACAGCATTAATTACTGTAACGTAAGGTTCTTATTGCTTTAGAAATTTTACATTGACACATTTCAAGTACAATATGAAAGCACGATATTTCATATGGATGTATGAAATTAGAATAATTTCTATAGTTTATTATTTATTTATTTTTTAAAGTTCTGTTGTGTAGGTTTAATTGTAATTTCCATTGTTTTGGTTTCAATAAATTTATTTAGATGATCTACAAATTTATAAGGGTTGTCATATTTTCTTTGTTTCATTAACTTATTATGTGCGTCAACATTTAAACGCTTCATAATACAAATTCAAGTTTTGTTTTTTGTTTTATATAACACTACACAAGACCAATTTTTATTTCCTTGTTAGAACATGTTTACTCCAAACGCGTTTTTCCATTATCCTCAAAATTTTTTTGTAGATTCTGTAAGATTCCGCCAATTGTTTTTTCTAAGAGAATGAAGACGCACATAGGCTTAATCATAAACAACTTCGGTTTCAGTAAAATACTTAATTTACCAAAGAATAAACAATAGTTCTATATTTTCTTCATCTGGGCTTCCGGACTGGGACCATGTCTGCTACAATTTTGATGCCGAAGTTTTACCACCACTCGTATGGGACATCTTCGGGACTTAACTGCTGTTACAGTTTTTGTTATTGCACTGAGACTGAGAAAGTATAGACAACGACCTCGGAAGTTTACGAGCTAGACTAACTAGCTTCTGCGGAGAGGATATCCTGAAGACCAGAGAACTTGGGAGAAAGTATGGACAATGACCGCGGAAGTTTACGAGCCAGATTAACTAGCTGTTGCGGAGAGGTTATCCAGAAGACCAGAGAACTTGGGAGAAAGTACAGACAATGACTGAAAGTCTACGAGCCAGATTCACACATCTATATATCCATTCATTAGGTGCTGATGCATTCTGAGTAGAATTTGATTGAGTTACATGTATACATTCTTCAAAATTTGACTGTCATTGGAGAAATTTTTCCGGGTCAAAGTATATTGTAGTGGCCGAAAAATGATGACATAAGGTCAAGTGAGTATGGCTGGGGAGGCAAAATAGGCTAGGCCAGATCAGCTTTTGGTATCAATTGTGGAGATTTAGTTTTGTCAACCCATTGCCATTCAAATTGAATATCGTCATAATGACCAATTTTAAATCGCATGAGTAAGGTGGCCACTCGATCGGACCATTTCTCGAGATTGCACGGTTACCAAACTTCTCCTTCGATAGATCAATTGTTTGACCAGCTGTGTAGTATGTGGCACCATCTTGTTGGAACCACATATCACTGATATCAAGTCCAGCCGATTCTGGCCAAAAATAGTCTTCCGACATGGCACGATAGCTAACTCCATTGATTGTAACATGGCTATCATTTTCATCGACGGAAAAATATAGTCCAACCACACACCACGCGCTCACCTTTTGTGCTTGTAATGCAATCTTTTGAAGCTCATGTAGGTTTGTCGCTGTCCAGTAACGCATATTTTGCTTATTGACAAAGCCATTAAGCCAAAAATGAGTTTCATCGCTGAAGATGATTTTTCGATAAAATTCAGGATCTTCTTCAAATTTTAACCCAATGGGCGAAGTTTCAACATTTCAAATAATCAAGAGGCGTCAGTGCTTTTGGCAATTTGATCCAATAATGGTGTAAGTAAAGATCTTTACACAAAATTCGCCGCAATGTGGTTTGAGAGATTCCCAATTCTAGTGAACGGCGTGAACTCAACTTATTTGGCTTATTTTGAACTGAAACACTTACGGCTGCGATATTTTCGGTAATTTTGAATATTTTGACTAGAATTTGTACACTATAGTACGCACGGCTGGCCTGATGGGACGATTATTATGATCGAAAATTGGTGTAAACGTCTTAAAGTTATGACCACCGACTCAGAATTGCGGTAGTTATTTTCAATAATTTTCAAACGTTGCTCGTTCGTGAACTTCACCATGATCAAAATGTTAACTTTGACTGATGTTTTGACGTTGACAGATCATGAAGAACGATCAAGAGTGCGATCGTATTAAAAAACAAAATTGTTATGTCCCTATTGGAAAGTTTGTTATAAACATATTACATAAAAAAGAAAATCGTAAATAAGCAGTTAAATCTTACTTAATAATAAAATTACCTGGGTTATAAACACGCTAATTAACTTCCAATTTATAACATTTTTACTCACCAAGTTGATCGAAAAAGGGTTCTTCAACTACAGTTAGTTCTAAGAATTTTGTAGAAAGATATTGGTAACAGATGTATATGTCCATATATCTTTACAATTATTTTGTTTATCTTTTTATTCCTGACGACACCTTAAGGCGAAATGTACATAGAGAAGTGTATTTAACTCTTATCGGCTCAGTGGCATACAAAATGTACCACTGAAATTTCCACCCAACCGGCGCAGTGGTATTATATGTAGACTACGAATTTAAAATTATTTTTCTACTTCCGCAGCCGCCCAAGTTGTATGCCACCATCATTTTATTGTATTTCAGGGCATTGTAGGTGGCGGCACGTGGTATTTTAACATGTACAAACTTGTTTAGCAGAAGCCGATGAATTTTGATGTTACATGATCATTCTTCTTTCACAGTCTAAAAAAAAAAGTGTATTTAAATTTAAGAAAAACCATTTTTAATTTGTGTTTTCCGTTATTTCAAATAGTGTTATTACATTAGTAAGGTAAGTTGAATATACTGGTTTAAAAAAAATTATGTTTGATAAGCAGTGATTTGAATTTGATTACTGATTTGATTTGTACCACCGCTCCAGTAGTATTTTTTATATGGTTAAATACATATTTCTAAAAATATATTTGCCTGCAGGAAATGTCACGTAATGAGGACTTAACATTTCGTCTAATAGGAATGAGTCGAAAGGAATTTGAAACGGAGCTTAGACGCTTATTCCTTGCCGTCTGGCGACGAGTCAGATGTAGGAGACATAGATAAGGATACAAGTAGAACTAATGGTATTTATGAAAGCGAAAGTGATTCAGATGACAACAAACCTTTATCTTTACTGCAACCAAGAACTAAAAAGAACGCAACTGAAGATCTACAACCACCACTTTGGGGTAAAACAGAAAGACTTTCTTCGCCTCTTCCTTTTGACGAAATCAGTGGTATTCGCGACGAACTAGCCAACTCAAATCCGACACCGTATACTCTCTTTCAGCTTTTCTTTGATGAAAATTTAATAAATCATCAAGTTTTCCAAACAAATTTGTATGCTGAACAAGAGCAAATACATACTGGAAACGCGCAGAAGATGCGGATTATGTAGTACTAAAGCAAAGCCAATCCGCACTGACTAGATTTGCAGTATCTGCCAGGTGCCACTTTGTTTAGGGAAAGTAAAATCTTGTTACCAAACTTACCATACAAAATAATATTCAATTCAATTTTAGAAGTTATTTTTATTTTTATCAAGAATATACCTAATAAACGTACAAAATTAATTTAAAAAAAAGTAAACAGGAAGTTTTATTTATATGTATGTATCAGGTTGTTACGTATGAAATGTCCGATTTTGTAAGGAATAAAAAAAGTCTAAATTTAAAAAAATATAAATATTTATTCTGCAAAATAGTCTCCATTTACATCAATAGTTTGTTGCCAACGGCCTGGGAGCTGAAAAATTCCCTTTGAAAAGAAATCTAGGTTTTGACGGCTCACATATTGCTCAAACACTGCTATTACAGACTCCCGGTCAGGGAAGTCCCTATTTTTTAAGTGATTGTCTAAACTTCGGAAAAAATGCAAATCAGTTGGCGAAAGGTCAGGTGAATAAGGTGGGTGAGGGAGAATTTCGTAACCAAATTCCGAAAGTTTTTGGATTGTCTGTCGTGCAATATGAGGTCTTGCATTATCATGAAGAATTATGGGTCCATGTCTATTGACTAGTGAGGGCTGCAAGCGGCTCAATTTTCCATGCATATTTTCCAGTTCGGCACAATAGGACGCTGCCGTGATGGTTTTACCAGGTTGCAAAAATGAATAGTGAATAATACCCTTACTGGTCCACCATAAAGTCACCATAATCTTTCGCGGGTGAGGTGATGCTCGTGCATGCTGTCTTGGTGCTTCACATCGATCTAACCATCGTATTGACCGTCTCCGATTATCATAAAGTATCCACTTTTCATCACTCGTCACACGTTATCACTCGATGAAGAAACGGTTCAACTTTCTGTCGATTAGCCAAAGAGGTAGCCACCTCTAATCGACGGAGCTTATTGGCTTCCGTTAATTGGTGCGGCACCCATCGATCGAGTTTCTTCACTTTGCCAATCGAAGAAAGGTGACGACTAATGGTGGCAATGGACACTTGAAATGTTCCTGCAAGGCTACGCACTGTTGTCGACGGATTACTTTCAACTTCTACACGCAGCTCGTCGTCATTAACGGTGCTACGCGCATATCCGCAAGGCTCATTTTCCAAATCAAAATTTCCCTCGCTGAATATTTTAAACCATCGCCGTAATGTGCGTTCATTACACGTGGTTTCACCGAACGTCTGATTAATTTCTCGCGTTGCTGCAGCTGCATTTAATCCCTTTTTAAATTGAAAGAGGTAAATTGCTCGAATATCTCTTGCCGACAGCATTTCCATAGGCGAGACAAGGACAGGTGTATTAATCTTTCCAAGAAATGGAACAGGTACACACTTCAAAATAAATACCCTTTTCTACAAATACAATAATAATTTTCACCAAAAACATACACGTCTTCACACAGCTGCGATTCAGTTCAGACTGAAGGAAAAAACGGACATTACATTTGTAACAACCTGATAAATGGAGCGGTGGTACAAAAAACAGACCTCCGCTTTTTGGAAAAACGGTCTATGTTGTTATGAAATATCCAATGATTTCCACCTATATATAACTTTCTAACCCCGTTTAACCAAAAAATTAAAAAAAAACAAACGGGGAAAACTTTCCTCCAGTTGGGTGAAATTTTTTGTCATATATCTGCTCCAGTAAGAGTTAAACATAATTTATATTGCTTTCGCTTTCAAGCTGTTGAATTATATAATATTTTGTAGAGCTATCGAAGAAAGTTTCTTTTCGAAAGTATGAGACAATTGGAGAAAGGATGGAGCAAATATTTAAGTGTTGAGGAGAGTTTTGCAGAAGAATTAAAAACTCAAACCATTTTACGTTTTACAGAATACATTATTTTCACTTATATCCTTCGTGAATCATTTTTGTTTACTATTTCCATTATTTTTCAGTTAAGGAAAAGTATCATTAAAGCCTGAAGTATTTATATTCTCATACAAGCCTAATAGAAAATGTATCTTGATTATTGATTTTCTATTACCCTATTCGGTCTTGTTTTCCTCTACTTGACTTATTTTATTATTTTGTAGAACGCGTACGAAGAATCTCACAGCTGTGATAAATTTAGCAGGAAATAAAAATAAATTTTTATTGAACAATGAAATCCAGATGTATGTTTGTATAGAAATTTTTCTATCTCGACCGTAATCTTCTTTCGAAGTAAAGACAATAAGGACGAAGGATAACGTATCACGTTTCCTTGATTATAGTACTTCCAAAGTAAAAAAAAAATAGAATTTATCATCGATGGCTTGTGATTATGAAAGTAAAGAGGTTATACTTTAAGACGCGAAAGAATGTTACGTTTTATGTCGTAATCCCATTTTACACAAGATAATGTTCGGCCATTGAATATTTTTACTCGAATTTATCTTTTGCTTCTTACGTTATTGTTATAAGAATCTCAGATACAAGTATAAAATGCTGAAAGTAGATGTTTCTGTCAAATTATTTCAAACTAAATTAGTTTTTTCAACTTTTGGATTGTGAAACGGCGAATTTATACAAATTTTATGACAGCATTTCAGAGGAGAAATATACTTCATCTCAAACTTCCTCAACGAAAAACTCGTTAGTAATTAGGCAGAACAAAGCTTCACTTTTTTGTTTTTTTAATGCTAAAATGTATTTTAAAATAATCTAAATTATGTCATATAAAGAATCCTGGAATTAAAAGTATATGAAACAACGGAGAGGCTAAAACAAAGACGTGTTATAAACTCTACTTTATCGATAGTTTAGTGCATGATAAAAACTGTAAATAACACGCGACTTATGCTGATCGGATTAGTAATAATACAGTACAGAAGTACCTAGTTATAACACGGTACAGAAAGGAATCGTTGGTCACAGTGTGTCGACGAACGGCCTTAAACAAATGTGGAAAGCAGAGTTTGGCTGAAAATTCAAAAGAGGTAGGTAGGAAACTGAATTAGGAAAAGCAGTTAAAAGAAGAAGCAGTAACTGAAGGTAGGTAGACATGGTGACATGTAACCTAGACACATGGGGGAGACTTCAGCTCCAAATTTTTGCACTCTAAAGTAGTTAAAAATGGGTTAAATAAGTAATAAGTATGGATGATAGAATGCAAAAAATTAACTAACGAATCAAATACCTGCATGTTTGGTAACGACTTATGCTGATTGGATTAGTAATAATACAGTACAGAAGTAGCTAGTAGTAACACGATACAGAAAGGAATTGTTGGTCACAGGGTGTCGATGAACGGCCTTAAACAAATGTGGAAAGCAGAGTTTGGCTGAAAATTCAAAAGAGGTAGGTAGGAAACTGAATTAGGAAAAGCAGTTAAAAGAAGAAGCAATAACTGAAGGTAGGTAGACATGGTGACATGTAACCTAGACACATGGGGAGACTTCAGCTCTAATTTTTTGCACTCTAAAGTAGTTAAAAATGGGTTAAATAAGTAATAAGTATGGATGATAGAATGCAAAAAATTAACTAACGAATCAAGTACCTGCTTGTTTGGTACCGGTATCTACAAATAAGGGAGGTATTAGAGTGCCTATTTCCTAAAGATCTCTTCATTATGGTGAGGAGTGTAAACGAAATTACAAATATAATCTAAATGAACAGCAGACGAATTGGCAGGAAGACGTATCCGGCAAAAATAAGAAGTTAAGTGTATGTATAGTTTGACGAATAAATACAGTGAGGAGAAGAAAGGAGAACTGAACTTATTTTGAGGGGAGTACACAACAGGGTCGTATCGCCAGTATGTATATATCTGAGTATGTGTAAAGTATTTCATGGCTTTGTTATTAATCTCCCATCGCCGTAAGAGGGGAGGAAGTGTCAATTATTTTGCCTTTATATTGAAGGGCGGCGGAAGAGATATCGACCAATTTTGAGACTGGAAATTGTTTTGAAAGTCTCACTGCTTGTAAAGAGGTTCGACATGAAGACTTTTCTAAATAAATTTGTCAAATCCAGCGCTCTCATCACATGTGCTATCACGACGTTTAATTAATTATCCTATGTTTGTTACACTTCCTATATATACATATATAGTATATATGTGTGCATGTAATATATACGGTGATTAGAAATACACAGACAATCGTCTGGTAAGGCGATTGATTCTAAGACTAATTCTCAGTCGGCAAACTCAATAAAGAAATGTTGTGTTGTCAGCCATTAAGGTATACGACACCATCAATGCTTAAAATGTTTCAAATTGTTTGGAATTTTCTATGGAAAACCATGCTTTTACTGTCAAATAATATTATGCAACATTACGTTTGATGTAATTAATCGTTATATGGCAATATTTTTCTTTATTAAACATTTCTTTATCTGCTTTTTTTACGTTAAAGTACATATAGCAACCTTGTCCCAGAGTAATGTAATTTAAAAATGATTATTTGTCATCTTTTGGCGTTTGTCAGTGTAACGTTCATTATTTTCAGTTCCATTACTTACCTCATTTTATGATATCCCAAGCAATTTGTAATGCACGTTCTCAACGAATACACTGATATGTGTATGGCATAGGTTCCCAAACTTTTTAAAGACATGGCGCCCTTAATGTTCAGATTATTTCCAGCGGCGCCCTTCATATGAAGCAAAGCTAGAGATTTGACAATTTTAAGTCTAAAATCTTAAATATAAATAAATTCTATGTTGTGATTTCTTAATTTAACTTTTAGATTTTTATAAAACTTTAATTTTGTTTAAATACTTTGTCAGTAGTTGTTGGTAAATTTGTTTTTTTTTAGTAATTGTAAAGGGGGAGAAGGAAACACACTGACATTAAGTTTAAAATTCAACATACAAAATAAATAGTATTTATGTTGAGTAAATCATTGTTCATTATATTTACAATCAAGTGCAAAAAACTGTTTCATACATTCATTTTTATAAAATTATATTTTTAAATTTTTTTTCGTTTTGGAGAGGTTATCGCAGCATCCCTGGAGACTCCTTGCGGCGACTCCGGGAGCCACGGTGCATACTTTGGTAACCCCTGGTATATGGTATTTAGATTTTGCAATACAAGTGCGTACTTAGCAAAAGATGAATATGCAATTCGGTATCCACATCGACAGAATCCTTGTGCCAATACATTTCGAAAATTGGATCGGAGACTTCGAGAAACAGGCGCATTTGCTCCCAGTTAAAGTGATGCAGGTAGACCAAAACATTCCAAGTAAAATGACAGTTATTTCAGTGCTTATGTAAAGCCTTTTAAGCCCGTCCCATGTTACAAAAGTACAACCATTATATGAAGACGACAATTTGCAAAGAATAATGCTTTGCAACATAATTTTAAACAAAATTCTAGTAGATCCAAACATTTTATCACTTATTTTATTGAGCGATGAATGCATTAGCAAGAGATGGTGTCTCAATTACTATTTCCATTTTTGGGCGGATGAAAATCCCAGAGCTATTCGAGAATTTGGAAACTAAAGGAAGTTTTCTGTGAATGCTTGACTGGGCATCTTAAACTTTCAAATCATGGGACCAATATTTCTTCCGAATAGACTAAATGAATACGTAAATTTGCTGGAAGAAGTATTGGATAATGTTCCATTACATGTCAGAGCTGGCTTGTATTATATACACGATGGTGCACCGTTGCAAGAATTACAAGAGAATTGTTGAACAAACGTTTTCCAGATGAGTCTGCAAGGTCACTAGATATTAATCCCCTTGACTTCTTTGACTGGGATTTTTTGAAAAAAAAATTTATGCGACGCCTCTGGCTAATAAATAGGAAGCAATAAATAGGAGGAACGTCACAATGCAATTAATTTTCAAACTAATAGCTGGCAGTTTCAGTATTTACGTTAATGATCATTATTATTAGTTTCGTTAGACTTAAATAAAACTCGTACTTTGTCATATCACTCCCACTGATTTATTGATGGTTTTATATCTCGTTGCCAAATCTAAACTTCTTTTGTAATCCGTCTGGCTTAACTAATAACAATATAAAATTTCTTTATTATGATTGTCGACTCATAATTAATCATATTATCGCCTTACCTGACGATTATCCGTGAATTTCTGACCATCCTGTATAATACCTTTTGTATTATGCTTTTAAATTGTCTTTTAGTTTAAATAGGGGTCGATTTAATAATCGCGATAATTATTATTGAAACGAATCAACGAATATTCCAAAGAGAAATTTCTTTACTTAGTCAGACACCTTTCTGTGCAGACTCTTCCTCGTATTTATGCATGTATGTACGCCATTATCTAGAATAGTCTCCTAATATTATCTTTAACTCAATTTTGATTTAATTTAATTTATAATTTCGATTAAAAATTCCTCTTTTAATCTATTTTGCCACGGAATATGTATTTATTATTCTTCCGAATATCTATCTACCTGATAATTATAATTTTATTAATTTATTTAAATTTAACAATTACATTAAGTTATGTGACGTATCATTTTAAAGCGCTTTTCTGCGACCAAGCTTTTACCGACATATTAAGTATTGTCGCGGTCCTTTTCATTTCATCACGCCTTTTAATTACTTCTAATTTCCGTCGCGTTTTCTCTTTATCGTGACTGGATAATTTAAGAGTCACAGCGAAAGTCACCCTTCGTCAACCGATGCTTTAAAAGACCCGATCCTTTACAAACGCGCTCTCTTCTAGCGCAACTCTCAACTGCAGAACACGTGCACGTTCGTGAGAGATGATTTCATAATATAAGAAATATAGTAAATATATATGAAATTCCGTACAAGTAGTGTTCAACGTACATATTTCGCGGTGACGAAATACAATATTCCGCCCAGGGAGATACACATACATATGTATACCTTCAAGTTCAGCACATATTGATCGATACTCTATTGATACATACTTTATTTTACTAATCGTTGCATATTTTATTCCATAGCTTTATTGTCTATGCTTTTGATTACAGAATTTGATTACGTTTTTGTTTTTATATATCGCCTTCATTCGCCTTTTTAATAATATATTCAAAGCTTTAATCATTTTTTTGATTTAAGGACAACGTTATTGTTTTATTTCTGCTAATAATTCTTTCTTAAACTAGTTATTAATTCTTAATTGTTATTATTATTATTGAGACGCTATAGCTATACCAGAATTACATCGTTTTTATTTTCTATTTTATATACGAGAATAGTTTGACAAGTAGTGAGAATGACTGTAATGAATGTAATTTAGGTTGCCTATTTATATATTTACGTTCCGATATTTAGATAAATCGGTTGATTAGTTTATTTTTGACAGCTGATTGAAAAAGAAGCAACACGTCGTTTTGTTAAAATGGAAAAAGCAGAGTATCGTGCGGTGATTAAATACTTCGTAATTAAGGGTAAGAAAGCTACCGAAACAAAAGATGAGTTATGGGAAGCATTAGGTGAATCTGCTCCATCATCCGCCACAATAAGTAGATGGGTAAATGAATTTAAACGTGGTAGAACAAGCTGTGTTGATGAAGCGCGCTGGAGCACCCAAAATCGTGACTTCTAAGGAAATGATTATAAAAATCCATAATATTATTACGCAAGATCGACGACTCAAATTGAGGGAGATAGCAGACATAGTAAACATTTCAACAGAACGCGTACACCACATTTTAACGAAAGAATTGGGTCTTTCCAAGTTTTCGGCAAGATGAGTGCCGCAATTGCTTACGACTGATCAAAAGTTCACTTGTTTGCGCATTTCCAATGAGTGTTTGGACCTTTATAAGCGGAATCCGGATGATTTTTGTAGGCGATTTGTTACTTGCGATGAAACTTGGATACACTACAGTACACCCGAAACTAAACAACAGTCGAAACAATGGTTGGAACGTTGTTCTGCACCTCCAAAGAAAGCGAAAACCATTTTATCGGCAAACAAGGTGATGGAATCAATTTTTTGGGATTCATTTTTGCATTTTGCTCATTGATTACCTTCAGAAAGGCGTCAAAATAAACGGACAATATTATGCAGATCTTCTACAAAAATTAAATGTTGAGATTCATGCTAAAATCTGCAGTACGATTTGCTGTGACCACTATTTGTATGAATATATTTTGTTTTAATACATATTTCATTTTCACAATGTAACTATGGTTTAATTTTTTTTTTGTATTTCTTTGTTTGTTACCCGTTTTGGAGTAATAATCTCTGTTGGGTAACTTAATAAATTATTATTATTATTATTATTATTATTATTATTATTATTAAACGGCCAGGAATGGCAAAGAAACAGATTCTGTTTCACCAAGACAACGCTCCCTCGCATACCAGCACAGTTGCGATGTTCAAAATCCACGAGTTGCATTTCCAATTAGTACTGCATGCGCCTTATTCGTCGGATCTAGCCCCTTCCGACTTCCACCTTTTTCCAAAATTTAAAACGGCACTAGGTGGAAAGAAGTTTTCGTCTAACGACGAGCTTATCATCTTCGTAAATGAGTATTTTGCAAGCCTTCCTGAATCGCATTTTAGAGATGGCATAAGGGCATTGGAGCATCGTTGTAATAAATGTATTACTCTTTTAGGAGAATATATTGAAAAATAAAAATTATTTTGTATTTAAAAAATTTGTTTTTCTTTCCATTCTCACTACTTGTCAAATTACCCTCGTATATCCAATTCACAGAATTCGAAATAGTTCGAAAGCTCATTTTGCTCGTTTTTTGAGTTTGTGTATTTTACTTTTGTACGCGAACTTATTTTTTTTTGTACACCATTAAAATACTGACGATATTTACAGTTAAACTGGATATATAAACTGTCAAAAAGAAAAATAAATCTAGCGTGTCGTTAGATATATACTACACAGCGTTGAGAACGTTCTCGGAAGTTGGGCCAAGGAAGAAAGTTTAACAAAACCTTAATTTATTAAGTTTCATTGCATTCAAAGATGATGATATATTTGTCTTAAACACATCTGCAACTGAAATAACGAAAGTAAGATGTAATTAAGCATTTTATGGCCCGAAATATCTAAACATGTTTGCATCGGATTACTCTAATCTATTTCTTAGACACGTTTTATCGATAGGACCAAGCAGGTAAAGATTTTATTACATTTTCTCTCTCTCTTTCAGGACTATTTACCCGGCTTGACAACTTAGAAAATTTTAATGCAATTTTAGTATGTGTTTGAATATTATTGTGGTGATACAGTAAGTGAATAACAGTGTTTGAAATGCCCCGTGATAAAGCAAGAGATGTTGTTAAACGATCCAGCATAATAACTTTGTATGAAGAAGATTATGCCAACAGGCTGTGAAAAATTAAATCTAACCATGTCGACAGTAAAATACACCATTCGCCGATATCAAGAAATAGGTAACTTATAGGATCGTGATCGTACAGGTCCCTCACAGGTAACCACCTCAGCAAATGACCGTCTACCACAACTAATAAATAAACGAAATCGCACAAGAACCGTATCAAAGAGCGAATTCAATCGTGGACCTCAGCGTTCGATATCGGTTACCACGGTCAAACGCCGGCTAGCAGAAGGAAATTTACATGGTGGCATGGCAGCCCCAAAACCATTTCTACACCGGAGTAACAAATTAAAAAAGCTATAGTAGGCCCAAGAATATTGGATTGGATTGGACGTTAGAACAATGACAAAATGTTCATAATTTGGTAAAAGCAGTAAGAGCGTTGTATGAACAATAAAACGCAGTTCACTTAGAGCTTGGGGTTGATTTTCTTATTTCGTTTCATCGAATCGAAAGATTAATGCTTAGAGAGCACCACCGAGATTTATTAGAATCTTGCCTCACTCCTTTTGGGTTACGAGTAATCGACGAGAATTTTACTTTAATGCACGATGACGACACGAAGCATACAGCCCGAATACGCAAACAGTATGTGAATGAATAAAATCAAGTGAATATTTTACAAGTTATGTTATGGTCACCACAGAATCCAGATCTCAACCATATTAGGTTACTATAGGATGAACTCGATAGAAGAGTCCGAGTGGTCCGTTGTACTGTTAAGCTTTGGAATATTCTCGAACAAGAATGGAACAACGAATGTTGTTCCATTCTTGGTGATACATTTAGAAACTTAACTCAAACAGTTATCAGTGCAAAAGGTGGATTTTTAACGAAAACAATATTTAAGAATTTTGCTAATAATGAATAGTAAAAAATACACTTTTCGTTAGATAGCATGTATTATTCTTTAAAGTTATAAATTCGTTAGTATAAGTTGCCTTCAGACTTTTGGGACTTGGTCAAACTTTAATGAACGGTAGTGTATACTAACTACATTTAACAAAAAGCTTTAACAATAAATTTTCATTTCTATTACATCATAATATTTCTTGAACTAAAGTCCGTACATAAAATAGTATTTATGATATTCCATTCTTTGTAATAATTGTGGTAGTAACTGTTGATTCGTTGTATTACTCGATGTTGTATTGATAGCAGTAAAATAAGCAACACCTTCTTTTATGCAATATTAATCTAGTTTGGTAGTACGTAAGTACTGAATATCAAATTGAAAGCTGTTATATTTCATATTCAGTAAAGGCTTAGTGTCTATTAAAATCTGCTAAACGAATGTGGTTTAATTCTAATTATCAACGAGGGTTCGAAAGGCATGTCTGTCAATCCTCTATCCGTAATTACCGGCCTGGTTTGCTAGTCAATAAATAAAATAATCATTAAGTAAGGGTTTCAAATAAACTACATACAGAATTCTGCGGTTTTGTTGACGTACATTTTATTTACAAACTCTAATTGGTTTATCCGCAATTTGTTGCGTGTACACATATCCATATTTAATTGGGTTTAAATATAAATCATTCCACTTTATAATGATTTTATTCCGACCGTACAACCGCTGGATTGCCTGAATAATCCGCTTAATAATTAAATTAAAGACATAATTTGATTGGAATGATTGAAAGATGAACCTAGGACAGGGGGACTTGTTACTTTCAATATTTTTTAACTGAGTTATAGATCATTTTTTGGAACAAACATAGTGTTGAGGTATGTCAAAGTCTTTAATGCTTCAATAATTTGTTTAATGTTTTTTGCTAAGCACAATTGCTTGTATGGTATTTAGTTTCTAGTCAAAAACCCAAGTCAGTCGTCAGGATTTTGTTTGTGTCCTTAGATTTATAATTTTGCTTTCGAGTCGGTGTATCTATGGTGGTTTACAGTTTTGTTTGCGTGTGTTACCTGTCATGTACAAAGGGGACTAGGAAAGTTTTGCAATACAGCTTTGTTTATTTAATTTTTTCAAAGGAATTTCCTCTACACTCAATACACCTCTCCATCCTCCGAAACCAATCTTTAAACCAGGTCTACCAAGTTTCAGTAGGGAGTAATGCACACTCGTTGTCCTCATCACTGCAAAACCGCCTCCCTTTTAGCTTCATTTTCACATGCGGGAACAGTGCAAAGTCGCAGGGAGCAAGATCTGGACTGTAGGAATGTGCTCGAGAAGTTTCAATCCTGTCGTGGTCAAATATTCGGTGCAGGCTTTGGCGCGGTGAGCTGGAACATTATCGTGATGGAAGAACCAGGTGTCCATTCTTGACTTTGGCCACAGGTTCTTCATAGATCTAATGACTTTAGGCAGGCACTGTTCAGTATACCACTTAGCCGTGACTGTCTTCTGTGTGTCCAATTGAAAAATATAGCTATCATTTTCTTCTTTACAGATCGGGATTTTCAGACAATTACGGGTGTGTCCTGATCATCAAAGACCCAAACTTTATTTTGAGCTTTGGTCAGCACTTCGTAATAGTACAGCCAAGTCTCGTCACCTGCCACGATGTTGTTGACATATCGAGATTGTCCCTTATTAAACTATTTTAGCATCTCCCGGCACCAAGTCACACGTCGTGTCATCTGCTCTTCAGTTAGTCAATGCGGAACCCAGAGAGAGCAACGTTTCGTGCAAATTATCATGCAGAATTGAACGAATTGCTGGTGCATTTAGGCCTGAAGTATCCTCCACAGTTAAATTACCCCTTTGGAATTCTCTATACCACTTTAATATTGTTGTGCGATGTGGACAAACATCACCTAGTGCAAGAGTAATTTCTTCGAAGCACTGGTCTATGTTTAAACCACGCACGAAACTATAACGCGAAACTGACCTTTTCTCATTTCGTGACCAGGATGCCATCGCAAGCACTTTACACTTTCACTGCTAATGAATAACTGAGCCCATCGACTTGGCGCGGCGGCTACTATGCACGTATGAACATGTCTCAACATACGATTCATTGTTGTGTCATATTGCAAAACTTTCCTACTACCCTTTGTAGTATATTTTTTGATAATTGAATATTAATATCGTGTATGCAGTTGTATACGAGGATAGTTTGACAAGTAGTGAGAATGACACATAGGCGGCGCTCTAATTGGTAAAACAAATGCACTGTAATTTAGGTCGCCTATTTATATGTTTATCGTGACTTCTAAGGAAATGATTATAAAAATTGATAATATTATTACGCAAGATCGACGACTCAAAGTGAGAGAGATAGCTGACATTGTAAACATTTCAACAGAATGCGTACACCACATTTTAACGAAAGAATTGGGCCTTTCCAAGCTTTCGGCAAGATGGGGGCCGCGATTGCTTACGACTGATCAAAAGTTCACTCGTCTGCGCATTTCCAATGAGTGTTTGGACCTTTATAAGCGGAATCCGGTTGATTTTTGTAGGCGATTTGTTACTTGCGATGAAAGTTGGAAACAATACAGTACACCTGAAACTAAACAACAGTCGAAACAAATGTTGGAACGTGGTTCTGCACCTCCAAAGAAAGCGAAAACCACTTTATCGGCAAACAAGGTGATGGCATCAATTTTTTGGGATTCAATGGGCATTTTGCTCATTGATTACCTTCAGAAAGTTACGACAATAAACGGACAATATTATGCAGAACTTTTACAAAAATTAAATGTTGAGATTCGTGCTAAACGGCCAGGAATGGCAAAGAAAAGATTCTGTTTCACCAAGACAATGCTCCCTCGGATACCAGCACAGTTGCGATGTCCAAAATCTAGTTGCATTTCCAATTACTACCGCATGCGCCCTATTCGCCGGATCTAACCCTTTCCGACTTCCACCTTTTTCCAAAATTGAAAACGGCACTAAGTGGAAAGAAATTTTTGTCTAACGACGAGCTTATCATCTTCGTAAATGAGTATTTTGCAAGCCTTCCGGAATCGCATTTTAGAGATGGTATAAGGGCATTGGAGCACCGTTGGAATAAATGTATTGCTCTTTTAGGAGAATATATTGAAAAATAAAAATTATTTTGTATTTAAAAAATTCGTTTTTCTTTCCATTCTCACTGCTTGTCAAACTACCCTCCTATGTATATAAATGAATGTTTGTAAGCGTTTCTTTTCTGATTAGTTCTTTTATTCATAGTGACTATAATATATGAGGCTTGTTTTATTCCCTCTGAGTTTTGGGTAACTGTGGCCTTTTAGTGGCATCAATATTTTGTACAGCAGTGATATTTTCGTTAAATGCCTTTATTATTTCCGTTTTATTTCATATTGCACAATCAGTTGTAAGTTTTCTGACTCATCTCTTTCGTTTGAATTTTCATTGACATTTCTTTTTGTAAACTCACATTATAAACTATGTTTACTGTTTCTTGATGGTGCTTATATTTCTGTTTCAATTGTCCTAACATTTGTACCGGAATTCTTTTATTGTTGGTAATAGTACACTAATTTCTGTGTCTTTAATGCAAAAGTTCTGGACACATTTTAGTAAGAGTAGTCTCTATCTGTAACGTATTTTGATTGTATCTTGCTGTGTAGCGATGTAACGGGTGTGCCATTTAAAAGTTTAAATTAAAAAATGCAATAAAACAAAAACGATTTGAAATTTTGCCAAACCTACTTTTTTGTTGTGAAGTACAATTGTTCCGGTTAGAGATGGAATATTATTTAATTCATATGGCCGCCGCGACTGGCCTCACAGTACCCCATTCGGTCGGATCAATTTTCGAGCACTTTTTTGGGTGTATGGGGTCGTATCTCGGCAATGGCATCATAAATGTTGGCCTTCAAATGCTCAATTATCCCTGGTTTGTCGGCATAACACTTGTCTTTAACGGCGCCCCACAGAAAATAGTCCAACGGTGTCAAATCGCAGCTTCTTGACAGCTAATTGACATCACCATTTCGGCTAATTAAACGGCCGTCAAATGTTTGACGCAATAAATCGATTGTGGCATGAGACGTGTGGCAAGTTGCACCATCCTGTTGTAACCAAGCATCGTTCACATCAATACGTCCGTTGGTCCTTCTCTGCGACCAAATTTGTATGACATTTTCGTGCAATTTCCAACCAATTGTCTTTATTTTTGAAATAAATTTCCAATAAATCCCAACTGAATTTTGTGACAGAATAGAATGACATAAGTATTGCCAGATTCGAAATACCGGTGGTTCAAATTTAAACCGATAGATGGCCCACCCTTTATTATTTTTGTTATTATTATATAAAAAGTTTAGGTCAAATCTGTATTCCTTTTGTATAATTTTAGTAATTGTATGTTGCGTTAGTTCTTGTTGAAGATACAGTTCGTTAGATAATTTTTGTCTGAACCGTTTAATGAATTAATTACTAGATAATTGCGTAATTATCAATGTTCGCTTTAATAAAAAAAAAACTACCTACCAATAGGGTGGTTATTCAAATAACAGACAATTTTTTTGCGACTACAAAATTCTGTCGCCACGTAATTTAATTGCGGAAACAGGTTAGGCCAATTTATGGTAACGTAACCGAAACAAAGTGGAAAATTTAAAAAAATAAAAAAAAGGAGTACCGAATTAATTCGAACTTTTATAAATTACCTACAATTACTTCGAATAAAAAAAATTCCAGTGTCAGATTGCGTGAAATATACTGTTCGATTTATCATTGAAACAATAAATCGAAGTAATTATGCTTTTGCTTTTGTTCCTGCAGTTGACGTTCGGCTTCGGCCGTATTGCTTTTGTTACTTTTTTTTTATGAATCATAGATCATAGCTGTCAGAGTATGCGTCCAGCCTGCGTTAACACATAAAATTGTTATTCTTTGTCTTTTGACGTGATATAGTTCATTGTGTATTCCGCAGGGATAATACTTTACCGTTAACATCAATTTTAAAATGTCCCATTACAATGTTACTTCCGCAAGAATACCTAATATAAACACTCACTTTTCTTTTTATGAATTGCTTTTATTTTTCTTAGAATTCCGAATGGACGTGTTGACAGTGAGAAAAGTGTCGTGGTACTTATTAAAAGTTAAATTAATACATACCAGAACTTGTCTAATACATTTACGAAGGTTGTTTTAAAAGTTTTGCAATTGTGCTACTCCCCGTAAGGTGGCGCTGTCGAAAATATTTTTGTCGTATTCTCTGAGATTTTTAGTCCGAATAACATTTACATATTGCTAGTATATGCTGTTGTCTCCTATTAGTAATTTTTTAAATAAAGTGAATTTTGTGAAAATTTTCGAGCCATGATTGAAGAGTGTTCACAAAATATCAAGCGATTGTTTGGCGATGAAGTAATTGTTCTTTTAAAATTTATCGAATTGTAATAAGGTGTTAAAGAGTTAGTCCGATATATTGACACGGTCATGAGGATTTGCTCATCCATATTGGTTTAAATTAAATCACCAACTTGAACAAGTACTTTTGTGTGACTCTCTGCATTATATAGAGATATGCGTTAAAAATATTAATATAGCGTTGAAATAATCTGTGCATTCTCTTCGCATTGTTCGTCTGAAGTATATGTGGGCAACAACAGGCCCGCGGGCCGTGTCCGGCCCGCTGTAAGATTTGATCCGGGCCGCGAGACATTGTCGTATTATTTCATGTCTGGTATCTATCGCTAAAAATTATGAACACTACTTTAAAATGCACTATTTTTAAACGCGGCCCGCGAACGTATTCGCACATTAAAGATTGGCCGACAAGATGTCAAAGGTTGCCCATACCTGGTCTATAGCCTTGGTATTTGACGTTCCTTTTTCATCTGCGAGCCTGGTAAAGATCGTGAAAGCCAGAGAATTAATCCTGAAACCCTATTGCAGAACTTTATGTACCACGTCTTCGAGTCTATTGGTATAAGTCAAAATTTACTCTTTTCTTTGGAGAAATAAGTTAAACAAGTAATATAGTCACCAAGAAGGGTGGTTAATTTGAGAACCGTTGTGAAAATTAACTTGAGTATCAATTTATCATATAATTTTACATCATAATTTGATTATTATTGTTCAATTTATTATACAGTTTAATGTCTTAATTTGATAATTCTCGATCAACTTATTATATAATTTTTATATCTTAATTTGAATTTAATATTATTAAATATTATATTTGAATATAAATATTATCGATTTATCAGATAGTTTTGTATACACGTACATTTATTTGAATGTCGTTAATTTAGTAGACTCTATTATGTTTCATTATTGTTAGGAATAAAACATCTGTAAGCTAAATACCTATTTGATTCGGAGCAGCTACCTACGAGGGTGGTCTGAAAAGTTTCCGATCTCAATGTGAAGATGGCAGCACTCATCAATAAAAGCTAGGGAATGTAGTTATATGTCTATTGTCAGGTACTCACCAAAGTTTCAGCCATTTTGGACATGCAGATGTTATTTGACAGCCGTTTGAGTGAGTGGCGAGTATCGACCTGCCAATAAATAATTGTTTTTGAAAGATAATACGCCTATGCAAATCAAAGATGTGTTGGACTCTGTGTACGAGGACTCTGCACCATCATTTACCACAGTGAAATTTTGGGCAGCGTGACCGTAAGAGTTTTGGAGACGATGAACGTTCGGGACGTTCAAAAACTGCAACTACTGATGATAATATAGCTAAAATTTACCAATTGGTACTAAACGACTGTCGAGAGAGATAGCAAAGGATATGAATATGTCCAAAGAACGTGTGAGAAAGCAGTCCCCGCGTTTGTTAATGTTAGACGAAAAACGTGTTCGAACGAACATTTCCAATCTATTAGCGCAGTTTAGGGGCAAAAAATCCGAGTTTTGGCACCGATTAATTACTGTAGATGAAACTTGGATACACTATTATACGCCCGAAACAAAAATATAGTCAAACAGTTTACTGCAAAGGGGAACCGGCTCCAAGAAAAGCAGAAACGTTTTTTCGGCTGGGAAAGTGATGGCGACTCTTTTTCGGGATAGTCATGAAATTATCTTAATCGATTATCTTCAGAAAGGAAAAACTATTACAGGAGCATACTACGCATCATTATTTGACAAGCTGAAGGCAGAAAAGTTGTGGAAGAACGGCCACATTTGTAGAAAAAGAAAATTCTATATCACCAAGACAACGCGCCGTCTCTCACCATGGCGAAAATCCACGAATTACGGCTCGAGCTGCTTGACCATCCGTCTTACTCACCAAATCTAGCCCCAAGCGGCTTCTTTTTGTTCGCTCATCTAAAAATTGCGCTCGGAGGACAGAGATTTTCGTCAAATGAGGAGTCAATCACCTTCGTCAACAATTATTTTGCAGAGAAAAACGCCGAGTACTATTTGGACGGGTTAAAAAGATGGTAGCATCGCTGGGAGAAGCGTGCAAAGTTACAAGGAGACTATGTAGAAAAATATATATATAAACTATAAGAAAAAATATCTTGTATCTTTGTTTGGTCGGAAACTTTTCAGACCATCCTCGTATTTAAATATATTATCTTAGTAGATACAGAGTGTTCACTAAATATTTATATTTGTTTATTAAAACTATTATATTACAAACAAATGGTTATAACTAACTTTTGGCACATCAATAAAGCAGTGATTAGATGATGGTTGTATTTAGGTTAACATCGGGACTTTAGCTTAGAAGCAATTATGGTAAGAAGAACTATACTTTCTTATGCTAAAAGTCGCTACAATAAACAACTTAAACAGATATTTATTTAATTACTGTAGTATAATATAAGGTATAGGGGTTGCATCACACGGAGATAGATATATAGTTATAGATAATGTAATGACGACGTTTAGCAAAATATTAAGATTAAATACATTACATGAAATATATAGTGCCTACGATTTATAAATATAAAGTTAAAGCTACAAATTAAATAATAAGTAACATACCGTGCTTTCATATTAAAATGCTACAAACATCGTATCATATTATATTCGGGTCTAGATACCGAATTTCTTTCCGTTTTCAAAATAACTTATAAATTATTTAAAATTAGTACATAAGTTACATTGTCGGTTTTTAAAAGCTCAGACGTTATTTCCTTGTGAAGTTTTCGTAATGCTCGACTTTTATTGAAAAAAGAATCCGATTAAATTTAAACCTATTAAATTGGAGAATAACTTCTCAATGGGACAAAGCCACGCCGGAGCTGTTTTCTTTTGTTCATGTGATTGATAAATAAATAACAATAAACATAGTCAAATTCAATAATCATTGTTATGTTTTGAACGGCCTGTCATGACGTCTTTTGTATATTCTCCATCTTTCACCAGAGAACAAGGAAACGTGCTAAATGAAAAAGAATAAGTCAATATATGTGTATGTCTGTACTGACTTATCATGAAAGATAAGGGCGTGAATATATTGGTATTAATAAACTGTGTGGTACGCAATAGTTACATTGCTTGGCAAGAGACATTTGATCTTATTAAGGTAAGGGCGTTAAGACTACACAGCTCCCGACAGCCACGCAAGACTAAACAAAACTTCGGAAATACAATCTCAGACGAATAACAATAATGTATACAATATAAACAAATATTAAAAGAAATAAGTAAAACATAAAATATATCCTTAATCTCCGGACTACGGTGGAGAGTTCCTTCTTCGTCTTTGGGCACACTTTTTTAGTGAGCAGAATCTGGGGGACGAAGAGAAGAAAAACTGGATCTGGAAAAGGCGAGCAACTCAAGAGCAATCCGGTACTTGGCGACGGAGAATCTGGGGAAAGGACAGGGCAGCAAGTGAAATCTTTGACAAAAATCGGTCCTTTATATATTCCCCAGGGAATACGAGAAAGACTCAAAAATCCTGACGTAGTTGTTCAGCACACGCAGAAGATGAGCGTAGAGTCACGCGCACAAAATAGATTACGATTTAGTATTTAATTTCAATTTAGTAAGTAACATACCTTTGTGAAGTTCAACATATCGGCAACACAACTTGTAGTGTTGGTTACAGATGGAGGTTCGAATATGGTTAAAGCTGTAAAGTTACTAAAACAATCGTATCCTCAATTGCTTCATGTAACCTCTTTGCTCCATACATGTCATCTTGTAGTTGAATTTATTAGAAACAGTTATCCAAAAGTAGGCCAACTTACAGTTTCTACCAAAAAAGTTTTTATTAAATCTCCAAAACGCATTCGTAAGTTTAAACACGCTTGTTTGGACGTTTCTCAGCTACCACAGCCGGTAATGACGAGATGGGAAACCTTGTATCTTAAAATTAAATCCATAAGATGCTCTAGCAATTTCAGTAAGTCAGCGGCTGGGTTCAGATACCGAAATCCATACTCAAACAGAGCAAATTTCCGAAAATTATTCAATTCTTTTAGATACTATTTCCAATTTAGAGAACACCAAGCTGTCATTATATGAAGCGTTAAATATAGTATATTACCTCAAAGCCTCGTTAGGAAATCTAGCAGGTAGTATAGGAAGATTAACAAACGATAAATTGTGTGCGGTTATAAATAAGAATCCCGATTTTCAAGCTATAGTGCGTATAGACAAGAGTGTAACTGAAAACCAGGGATGCCAATATGACGCGAATATCCTTTCTAAATTCGCGAATATCACATCATTAGACGCAGAGTTTCTTTTCCAAATACACCAACATATTTTCATCTTCCCGTAGGAGTATGATTGAGTCAGCACTGGAAGGCATACTAGTGACACAATACTAGAGCGAATTTTTGCGTCACTCTACATCAACAACACAAAAAAGAACTAAAATGGTAACTAATTACATATGTATATTATTTTTAGTATTGGTAATAACTGAGGCGTACGCTACTGCGAAAGCACTCGTTTCTGCAGCCTCAGTGCGTTTGAGATAATCCTGTTACCATTGAATAGATCGCGTTACGTGTTCTATGATTTAAATTACAATTTCAGTTATTTATCCAATATACTGTGTATGTAAATGAATAGTTTTTAATTTATTGCTTTCTGTTTTTTCATTGATGTATCTGTAGATTAGATAACAATCTTATTTCGTACATTATGTCTATTAAAATATATGAAATAAAATGATTGTGTTCTCAAATTTATTTAAGAAAATAAATGCAGTTAGTTGATATTAGTAAATATATTAAAGTTGTATTCAATACTTTGGAGTAACTTGAATCTTTTAAATTTTGAGTTGTATTAGTGATCCAGTCACGATATTTGTAAACGTTCGTATAAAAGAGTGGACCATCGATACAAGAGTTATTATCGAAATGGTTTAGGAGTCCAAGTAAATTCTTTTTATATACCAAAGGTCCTCCGAGCATAACCTTACATTCAGAACTATTACGCGCTCTAGCACAAAGAACGTCACTGCCGACATCAATTCCTCTACATTTACTTAGATACAAATTCAGTTTCACCAATATTATCCATGTAGGGCGAGTTTTAATAAATTTAAAAGGTTGCACAGCATTCCAACTTAGGGCAACTACCTTCTTGTTCAACACTTTTGCAGGATTTTTGGTAATTTTTATATAATCTGTTTTTTCGTATATGTGGAAGGGTGTTGGCAATTGAATCAATGCTAAATTATGAGCTTTCTGGTCATAATTTGGATGTATATGGAATATAGATGAATTTCTTACTTGCTTGTATGTCTTCCTTAATGCTAACGTTCCCATGATAAGAGTTACATTTTTAACTTTTTTTTTATTGATGAAAAGACAGTCTGCAACAGTTAGTATCCAATATGGCTTGACGCACGCGCCTGAACATATCGATGGAGTGAATATTAAAGTAACAAAAGGAAAATTCTCGATGTCATTCACTTGCACGTATATTTCTTTCTGTGTTTGGAACGTTTCGTTTGTATTTTCGCATACTGTTCTATGACATATTGCGGCTGTCACTATAAAAAATGTTAATGATTTTGACATTGGCAATAATTATTTCAAAGGTCGTGTGATATCATTGAAATTATGTTCCTTTATATGTTCTAATTTAATATTATATAGGCTTAGGTGTTTGTTAGATCGGTAACAGTTTTTAAAAGCGCTGCTGATAAGTAAAATACGTCACTTGAAATCGTCAAAACATTGTGAGAATTATAGTCAACAGAGAATGAACAAAACTAACAATTGGTAAAGTTTACTACCTGCATTTGAAATTTCTTACATCGTAATTGTAAATGGTAACTCCGTAGAGATGTACCTCTGGTTAAAAACAACATCCAACTTATCTCGATCAAAAACCTAATAAAGTTAGCACTATTAGAGTTTGATCAGCAGCGTGTGCTTTAATGATGTCTAAGGGTGGGCAGCACTTTTAGTATGCAGTTTATAAAGTGGATAAGATTGGTTAAATATTTGCAGAATCAGGTATGTTTCAGTAGTTTCTTCACATAATATTTATGACGTCGTAATCGCTAGGTAAGTTCTTAAGTAATTGAATAAAGGAATCGTAATAACGTATGTAATAATACAACATATATCGAGTGGTATGAATAACTGCGATGATTTGTGCTAATGTTTCTGGTACTGACAAACGTAAATTACTTATTATTAGTATGTTTATTGTATTATTTGCAATAATGTAAAATAGAACGCATAAACTATTCTATTGGTATACACTGCTACACTTTCTTTAGGAAAATTTCAAAACCCTAGATGTTTCGGCAATGTAAAAATACTACCTATAGGTTACCGAGCATGTAATAAAACATGGATAACTTCAGAAATTTATATTGAGTATTTGAAGACATAGAACAAAGAGCTTATTTACCAACAAAACGCAAAGTACTGTTAATTTGGTACGTAGACTTCCGCGGTCGTGGTCCATGCTATCTGCTTCTGGGTTTCCGGGCTGGAACCGCGTCACTAGTATATCTGCCGACGTTTCGTACCCATTTGTATGGGACATCTTCAGGGCTGAACTACTGCACTGAAACAGTTTCAGTGCAGTAGTTCAGCCCTGAATATGTCCCATACAATCTGATGATTGCATTGTAAAGTTTGTCATTTTTGACGATATATTTACCTTGACAGTTTTATTATCCAGTCGTTATTTCTGTTGTTGATAGTAACTTGAAAATTTTATGTCAGCGAAGAAATGGAATTAACTGGCGAACATTTTCGTGCAATTATTTTTCATAACTTTCGGCGTAGATTATCTCAACAAGAATGCATCGACGAGCTTGGACAGTGTTCTTTGGACGATGAATTTCGTGAAGGTCGTCCCATAAATGTTGTGTACGTATTAGTAATAACAGAGTGCATAAGATCCTGTATGAGCATTTGACCGTTAAGAAGCTATGTTCACGTTGGGTACCACGCAGTTTGACAACCGCTCAAAGAAGGACTCGCGTCAATTGGTGCCAAGAAATGCACAAAAAATACAATGGCAGTGCTTCAAAGAACATTTATGAAGTTGTCACAGGTGATGAATCTCGGATCTATACGTATAAGTCCGATAGTAAACAGCAGTCGACTGTGTGGGTATTCCAAGGTGAGTCAAAGCCAACAAAAGTTGTTCGCACATCAAAACAAAAAAGGTCGTCCTACGAATGTTGTGTCGGAAAACATTAATGCAGTGCCTGAGTTGATAATGCAAGATCGTCAGGTGATATACCGTAAGATCGAGACATCTCTAGGTATTAGTAACACCAACGTGCATAAGATCTTGCATGAACATTTAGCCGTTAAGAAGCTATGTTCACGTTGGGACCAATAAGAAATTCACAAAAAATACAATGGCGGTGCTTCAAAGAACATTTATAAAGTCGTCATAAGTGATAAATCTTGGATTTATACGTATGAGCCTGATAGTAAGCAGCAGTCGACTGTGTGGGTATTCCAAGATGAGCCAAAACCAACACCACCAAAAGTTGGTCGCGCTCGAAACACATCAAAACAAATGATCGCATGTTTTTTCGAAAAAACCGGTCACGTTGCAACCGTGCCTTTAGAATGTTGTAGAACGGTCAATTTCGAATGGTACACAACTATTTGTTTGCCAAAAGTTTTTGAAGAAATAAGGAAAACAAACCGAAAACGATCATTCTCCACCATGACAACGCGAGTTCTTATAGGTCGGTTCAAACAATTGTATTTTCGATCGGGCAAAACATGAATCATCCGCCGTACAGCCCTGATCTAGCACCCTGTGATTTCTTTTTGTTCCCACACGTGAAGAATAAGATATCGCCTTCGCAGTGGCAGCAATGCTTTCCGGATAGGTTTAAGCGAATGTAAAAGTGCATTGATTTTCAAGGAGAATATTTTGAAAAGCAATAAAACTATTTCCTATAATAAAAACAAAATTTTGTTTGGTTTTTCCGAAATATGAACGGTTACCCTTGTACTACCATAAATATTTTGAGAATGTAAATAAGGTAGTTTTCTAATTCGATCTGAAAGAAGTTGTAGCTGTCAAGGAAAGATAGACAAAATTTTAAGATTGTGATTGCTGTTCGCCCATAGGTATACGCTGTAAAATATGTAAAAAACTATTGTGTTAGAACAGTTAGAAAGTATTTTAGACCAAGATTCGAATTCTACCATATTAACACAAGTTTGTAAACGTCTCAACAGATCCGTTAATTAGTTTCAAAGATTATTTCAAATATACAAATATTACATTAGATGTAGAGCGGTCGTTTTTTGTATATAAGGACATTCTTTCCTCACGGTGCACCAATTTTGTTGAAACAACTGTGGAGAGACATCTTATGCTTCAAATATTTAATAGATCCAATTTAGTTTGCTATTTTACGAGAGACGCTTAAAACAGACAAATGTTTCATTAAGTTCTATAAATGACTACCTGCTATTTGTTTTTTTATGCACTTAGTATTAAGCGTATGCCTGTGGTGCGCAGCTCAATTTCGATTTGAAAACTTCAAGAAAATTATATTGCTAATGACAATAAGTTAAAGTTTGGATTATTACTTTCGGACTTACAAAATGCAGACACAAATCATTTTTTATGACTTTTAATTTTTATTTTCTTCCTCATATCTAAGGGGTTTTCCAATAGGGACTTGAAAACTTTTAATTCAATTTGTGAACGCACCCTTTCACTAATCATCGAACTGTCACTGTCAATTTATTCAGTAAACTTAACATTTTCATCATGGTAAAGTACACGAACGAACAACGTCTGCAAATTATAAAAATTTACTACAGAAATTCGGAGTCGGTGACCGCTACTTTAAGAGCGTTATCTCCGATTTTCGGTCGTAATTCTCGCCCTAGTAGACAGGCAGTAACAAGTTTAGTGCAAAAATTTGAGTCTACATATTCGTTGTGTGATGTTGCCGTGCCAGTGAGACAACGGGTTGGTCGAAGTGTCGAAAATATCGTTGCCGTTGAAACGTCCGTAGCAAATGATCCAAATCAGTCAATTCCACGGCGGTCTCAAGAGTTGGGCATCGCCCAGACCACTTTATGGCGAATTTTGCATAAGAATCTTGATTTACACCCATACAAGATCAAGCTGACTCAAGAATTGAAGCCGATGGACCATTTGAAGCGACGTACGTTCTCCGATTGGGCTCTGGAAAAGATGCGCCAAGATGATCAATTTCATCGCAAAATCATTTTCAGTGACGAAGCTCATTTTTGGGTCAATGGGTTCGTCAAGAAACAAAATATGCGTTATTGGTCAGATGAAAATCCACATGTGCTTCATGAAACACCACTTCATCCACCAAAAATAACTGTTCGGTGCGGTTTGCATGCCGGCGGCGTCATAGGGCCATATTTTTTCGTCGACGAAAATGATCGTCACGTTACTGTGAATGATAATCGTTATCGCGCCATGATTACCGATTATTTTTGGCCCGAATTGGAAGATATGGACTTGGACAACATGTGATTTCAGCAAGACGGTGTCACAAGCCACACAGCACACGTTACAATCGATTTATTGAAGAGTAAGTTTGATGAGCGTGTTATCTCAAGAAATGGACCAGTCGATTGGCCGCTTCGTTCGTGCGATTTAACGCCTCTAGACTTTTTTCTTTGGGCCTATGTCAAGTCATTGGTCTATGCCAACAAGCCGACAACGTTGGAAGAGCTCAGAGCCAACATTGAACGCGAAATAGCAGCTGTTTCGGCCGAAATGTGTGGCCGAGTCATCGAAAATTGGGTCCAACGAATCGACTGCTGCAAACGTGCCCGCGGTGGCCATATGAACGAAGTCGAGTTCCATTCATAAATGTTTTGATTGTACTTCAACCCGATAATAATGTTTTTGAAATATCTCAAATGGTCTGCATTTTATTTTGAAAAAAAGTTGTCAAGTCCTTATTGGAAAACCCTTTAGATGGCGTTAACTTATAATTTTCTAATAGCATTGTAGTATCTTCTCATAAATTTATTATGTGTTTCATTCGTTATAGAACACTATTATAATGAATCTATTAACAAATAATTTAACTTTAATTGTTGCTTCTTTCTGTAATGAAAACTAGCCTCTTATTTATTGCGTTTTGACGTTAATATGACATATCAATCTTTGTTACACAGTTTAAAATATAAATGATAAGTTTTAATAATAATAATCTATATGGTTGAACAGCTCGACGTAAAAATTAAAATAAATTTAAAAGTTAACATTGTCTCTATGTTATACAATATGATTAGATCATTCATGTTAGTGTATGCTTTCGATAAAACCAGTTTATTTGACAACGCAGAAATACCAACGAAACCACATCAAAATAATGATGTGAAAGACGGACATTTTCCGTATATCGTCTTACTTATCGACCACACAAGTTACAGAACTTGCGGGGGATCTTGCATACATACCCTCTGGATATTGACAGCTGCCCATTGTATTGACAGCACTCGTTTCAGAATTGATCAGCCATTTGATACTGGAAAACAAGATAGAATTACTGTTGTAATGGGGATGATAGAAGCAGGCGAATCAAAACAGGTACGATATTCTGAAAAATTATTTATACATCCTCTATATAACAAGTATCCGATGGCAAATGATGTTGGCTTAGTTAAAATTAGTCAACCATTTAGTAAAGGCAAATACGTAGATGCTGTAGAAATGCCTCGAATTCCTATGAGCTACGATAATGTGATGGTAACACTATTGGGATGGACAATATTTACAGACCTCTATGCCGGAAATCAGATACCTTTATCAACGTTGGACGTATTAATATTGCGAGCACGTAGTTGCAATGACAGTATTAGTAATCGTGAAATGCTATGTGCTGGTGAACCTGGAAGAGCACCTTGTAAGGGCGATTCAGGAGGACCTATGATTTACAAAGATGTTGTTATTGGTGTCCTTTCACATTTAATAGGTAAAACTTGTAACGATACCCCAGCTTATTACGAGAACGTGTACGAATATAGAGAATGGATACAAGATATAATTCAAACGAATATTCTTGTCAGTTCTTGTCATTATATTAATGGTGCTTTGCTGCATTTAGTTCTAAATTTTTTGGTGATCTACTAAAAAAGAGAATAAATATAATTGTTAATTAATATGGCACTATTAATTACCTTATTTTATTTAAATTGAAGTTCTTTGAAAGCATTTTATTATAAAAACATTTTTTATTAATGAAAATAAGAAAATTACAATATAGCTGGTAACTAATGGTGGGGTGAACAAGAGGATGGAAGAATTGAGCAATACTGGTGTGCATCGTGAAGAAAATACGAACAATAATGGCAAACGTATGCTTGGATATTGCTTATTGAATAACCTCATTGCAAGAAATAATTTTTATAAGCAAGCACATGTTCCACTGATGCGAAAAGGTGACAGTCGGGCGGGGTAAAGTCTTGTGAGTACGCCGCTACATTATGTTCCATCCAAGTGCTTTTAACGCTTCCTTGACCGGTTTTGCTGTATGACACGGCACGTTAACGTCCTGTAAAATCACTTTACCGTGTCTTCGAGCCGACTCTGGACGTCTTTCTATTAATATATGGTTAAAATTGATAATTTGTTGTCGGTAGAGAACAGTATTAATTGTTTCACCAGGTTTCAACAGTTCGTAATGCACCACGCCATTCTGGCCCCACCAAACACTGAGTATTGTCTTGCGATCAAAACGATTCGGCTTTGGAGCCGATGGGTCGGCTTTGCCAAGTGATAATCATGATATTTTGTGCTTAGGGTTTTCGAAATAAATCCATTTTTCATCACCCGTTACTATTCGATACAGAAATGACTTCAGATCATACCTTTGAGGTAGCATTTCACGAACGATTTTTCGATTGATGTGGCACCCATTTTCCCATCTTTTGGATTTTCCCCATTGCTCGTAATCGGCCGCTTGGACCACATTTAAGGCTTCTGTCAATTGTTTTTGAGTTTGGGTTAGGTCTTCATCCAATAACTCTCGCCGTTTCGCATTGTTAAACTTTTTCGGTCTACCAGAACGTTCTTTATCTTGCACATGGAAATCACCACTTTCGAATTGTTGAAACTACGACTCACATGTTTTTATGGTTGAAGCATGCTCACCGTAAGTTTCTACTAGCAAACGAAGATTTTCAGTGGCTTTTTTCTTTTGATTAAATAAGAAGAGTAATGGATGACGCAATACACTTTTTCAGACACGAAACTCGATATTTTGAAAGAGGTATAAATCTATGACAGTGTTACTTTCGCAAAATATAACATGTATGGGATTTGAAGCTTGATATTAATAGAATAAAATGACATATGTGTGAAATCATAACATTGCATACTTAAACCTAAGAATATCTGTTAGAAAAACCGGTAATGATTTTCAGGTTCAGCTGGTATGTATGTCGAGTGATTCACCATGCCTAGTTATCTATGCACAATGTCTATGCGTAAAAATGAAAGATCGTCTTAAATGCGCAAGACACCTATAGATTGCCAACTTCCTGTTAAGAGAACTGCATTCTTACATTCTGGTTAAGTCGCAAAAAATCATAACATTGCATACATAAGCCTAGTGACATCTGTTCTAAAAACCGATAATGACTTTCCGGTACACCTGGTATACAGGAAGAACGAATTATTTTTCCGGATATTTTCGTACTTTTTATTTTCCTGTCTATGTCGTTGATATATTGTTTAGTATTGAATATTCACCATTTTTCTTAGATAGTCACGATCAGTTTTTTTCTCTTTTTTTTTCTTGTTAACTGTTTTATATTTAAATTAAGGATTAGTCTACATACTGGGCGGGCAATTTAGTAGGTTAATAAAATTATGACCTACTAAGAGACGTTACGTGTGCCATTATTGGCTCTTGGGAACCATTTTTAATAGCATCAACCTACGACTATTTAGCTTGTGGACCACGACCTCTGCGACAGCTAGCTGGCGACTATTTTGTCGCTGCCCAGAGAAACCAAGACTCCTTGAGTCGCTCATTTACGACTAGCAGCATTCTTGCTCCACGACAAGATCGTAGCACTTTTCAGAGGCGATATTTAGTCATTTTGAAAACACAAATTTTCTACTAAAAATTTTCTTAACCTAAATGAAAAAAATCGAAGTTTGATAGACAAATCTTGCCTCCTCTGCAAGTGATTGTCTCCAAATACTTAATTGAATTGTTATTGGTTAATGTGTTCAAGTTTAAACCACATATTGGGCGAGTATCTGCTTTACTTGTTTATGCGTGGAAGTCCCTTGGCTTTATTAATGCCTATTTCAAGACACTTTAGAGATCCGAACTTTTTCAAGTCCCTCTATTTTGTTTACTTTATGGGCAAGACGTCAGCGTATTCAAGTATTGTATGGTATCCCATCTATGCTTCTCACTGTGTAATGGATAAGATTTGCAGGAGATTTTTAAGATACTTGTCTTGTAAGGTAAATTGTTATTTTGCAACTTACTTTAACAGCACGATATTCAGATAGAAGCACTTTTAGGTAGAAGAAATAAGTAATGTGTGAAGCTTCAGTTGAGTTCGACACACAATAAAGTAAGTATTGGGTTGGCAACTAAGTACTTTCGGTTTTGTAGTATAAAATAAAACACTTTTTTTTTAAACAAAGAATAGTTTTTAATCAATTATATATTTTCCATTTTGCTCAATGACCTTTTGCCATCTTTCTTTCAGCTGCATGATTCCGCGCTCATAAAATTTCTGGTCCTTATCAGCAAAAAACTGAACCAGGTGCGAGTGAAGATCATCGTCATTTGTGAAAGTTTTACAATTCAAAGAATTCTGCAAACTTCGAAATAAATGGTAATCAGATGGTGCTAGATCAGGGCTGTATGGGGGATGTGGCATCACTTCCCAGCCAGGCTCCAATAGTTTCCCACGAGTTGCCAAAGATGTGTGAGGCCTTGCATTATCTTGGTGGAAAACGACACCTTTCCGATTTGACAATTCTGCCCGTTTTTCTTTGATTGCTTCATCCAGTTTTATTAATTGTTGACAGTAAACATCAGAATTGATCGTTTGGTTCCTTGGAAGCGGCTTAAAAAACACAACACCTTTGTAATCCCTCCAAACTGACAGCATAATCTTTTTTGGATGCAATTCAGCTTTCGATGTGGTTTGAGCTGGTTTATCGTGTTTGCTCCATGATCGTTTTCGAACTATGTTACTCTACAGGACCCATTTTTCATCACCAGCGATGATTCTTTTTAAGAAAGGGTCGGTTTCATTTCGTCTAAGGTGCATATCGCAAAAGTTGATTCTTTGTGTTAAATGAATTTCTTTCAATTCGTGAGGCACCCAAATATCAAGCTTCTTAACTAGCCCAAGACATTTTAAATTTTTTTCAATTGTTGTGTGCGATACATGAAGCCTCTCTCCGCAAACTCTCGAACAGTTATATGACGATCCTCTTTAATTATGACTTTGATTTGGTCATCATCAACTTCAGTAGGCCGACCAGAACGTTGCTGATCTTTGAGGGAAAAATCTCCAGAACGGAATTTTTTTATACCAATTCCGACACGTGAGCTCTGTTAAACAATTAGCACCATAAACTTCACATATCTTTTTGTGAGCCGCAGCAGCTGTCTTTCCTTTACGGAAATAAAATAGTAAAATACGTCGAAAATGCTCATTTCTGCACTCCATTTAAAATTAATCCACAACTAATAGCTTTAATAAAAATCACGCACTACTTGCTTCTGAAGTTACGTCAATGTGACTAGTATCACGCTACAACCGGTAAAGTACAACACTAACATGCGTTATACAAAAAATAAAGCAACGCTCTCTATCAGTAAAAACCGAAAGTACTTAGTTGCCAACCCAATATAATGGGCGGTTATCCATGTTTCAAGATTTTCTGCCAGGTTTTGGGGCACCTGCCATCTACCAACGGTGAAGACTGGTTTACTACAACGTGCATCTTTAAAAATTATGTGTAAAAATGCAGACATACTCTTTTCTGAAGTGTTTTTTGAGTTTAAATAAACATTTTGTTTACTTTTTATGATTTAGCAGCTGCATAAATTTGTATTTCATTTATGATATTTATTATTGTTCTACTGTAACACCTATTGGACAATAAAGGCATATTATTATTACTTGCATTATACATATACATATATCGCTTTCATCTATTTTAACTGTTCTTGTCTAATATTAATATTTTACTTAAAGCACCTTCAGCTCACAAGTTTGCTGAGATTCGTTCCTGATTGTTATTCCCTGTAATATTTAGCCATATGAATCAGTAAAAATTAATTATTAATTTCAGACTTTCCTGTTGCTCAAATACTATTATTTATTCACTTCCGCGGAAGTCCGAACTTTCGAATTATTTCCGAAACTTTCCGATATTGCGGTTTTAATTTGTAGGGTCTTTCGTTAAAGAACAAGCGTGGAAGCATACGTCTGTTGCTACAACAACCCTCGCGGCGGGTTAATTTTTTACCGGTTTCACGTATATCAAATTTGCAGTGGAGATCGAAGAAGACGAGAAAACAACAAAAAAAAACAATCTAGTAGTCTATGGTCTATGGTTAAAAGCAAAGCACTCTAGAATTCGAGCATGCGCCCGTTTTAAATGCGCTCTGCAAAACTCCGCCGCTGTGCTCGAAAATCCCAGGCAGTCCTAGTACGACGACGTTCGTAACCGCCTCATTCGCGAACAGCGTCCCGACGCGTCGCGGCGTGCTCCACTGACTGTCTCACTAATATAGTAAACAAATAACTCATTGACACACTGACCGATTTTAGTGAAATATTCGTAAAGATTTTTATTGGTGTTTGTATTCTCATTGGTTACGTTTAGAGGAAACTCTTCCGTGTTTTATTATTAACACGTGCTGCCGGCTTCTTTCTGCGGAAATATTGCAAGGTTGGTGATTGTTTCTTTTATTTTGGAGCGGTATAATTATAATTGTTTCGTTTGAATAAATTAGAAAATAAGTTATTGGTCACATAATATTAGAATATCGGTGGATGTAAAAATGCGAGAAATATTGCGTGCTTTAAAAGATGCGCGCTTGCAATATACTTAAAAAGACAATGTCTATTCATGTTATTCAATTGTTGTAAACGCAGTAGTTGTTTTTGCGTAAATATTTTCGTGAGCTTTATATTTTTCTAACTTTATATTTAAAGAATATTTGCGACTTATTTTTAGTATGATATAAATAAATTAATTGAAGAAATTATGTCTCATGTCATGAGAGTAATAAAATTGGTAACCATGCAAAGTAAACTTTATTGCAATATTTATATTATTTAATGAATTTAATGTATTCGATATATAAATAGGCGGCGTTTTAATGTCTTCCTGCTTTTTTCAGTCACTGCTTATGCACAGTTTCCTAAATTTATTATATTAGTAATGTATCAGTAACAGCAACAAAATATAATCTAGTCGTTTTCGATAAAAAAAGAATGTTATTAATATTCCGTAACTTGATTGGAAAATATCATTCCGGTTATTTTAGCTTTTCATGTAATAGTTTTTTTTGTATATTAATAAATATTCTGATAGGCATTGGTGTTCTAGTAAAAGATGCTTTAATTTACAGAAAAAACGAAGTTTCGACCTAAACGTTAATTTGTGTCATTAATTTATTATTTTAACAAATGCATCAGTGGTAGCAACGTGACGGAATCTAGCCATTCTTAATAATAAATTTAATGTTAATATCTTGCAATCTTCGAAATGGTTACCTTATCTCTTTGTGTAGTACCATTCTTTGTTGATTAATAAATATTTTGATATGCTTTGGTCTCCTAGCAGAAGGTGTAACTTTTAGAAAACGAATTTTCAGCTTAAATATACCTCGTACAATTAATTTATTATATTGGTAGATGTACCAGTAACAGCAACATAATATTGTATAATCTAGTCGTTCTCAATAAAAAAAATAATGTTGTTAATATTCTGTAACTTAATTGGAAAATATCATTCCGTCTATTTTAGCTTTTCATGTTGATTAATAAATATCCTGATAGGCATTGGTCTTCTAGTAAAAGATGCTTTCATTTATAGAAAACGAAGTTTAGACGTAAACGTAATTTGTGTTATTAATTTATTATTTTAACAAATGCATCAGTGGTAGCAACATGACGGAATCTAGTCATTCCTAATAATAAATTTAATGTTATTAATATCTTGCAATCTTGGAAATTAATTGGGAAAACAATTATGGTTACCTTAGCACCCCGTGTAGTGCCATTCTTTGTTGATTAATACATTTTTTGATATGCTTTGTTCCCCTAGCAGAAGGTGTAATTTTTAGAAAACGAATTTTCAACTTAAATATACCTTGTACCATTAATTTATTATATCAGTAGATGTACCAGTAACAGCAACATAATATAATCTAGTCGTTCTCAATAAAAAAAATAATGTTGTTAATATTCCGTAACTTGAATGGAAAATATCATTCCGTTTATTTTAGCTTTTCATGTTGATTAATAAATATCCTGATAGGCATTGGTCTTCTAGTAAAAGATGCTTTCATTTATAGAAAACGAAGTTTAGACGTAAACGTAATTTGTGTTATTAATTTATTATTTTAACAAATGCATCAGTGGTAACAACATGACGGAATCTAGTCATTCTTAATAATAAATTTAATGTTATTAATATCTTGCAATCTTGGAAATTAATTGGGAAAACAATTATGGTTACCTTATCACCCCGCGTAGTGCCATTCTTTGTTGATTAATACATTTTTTGATATGCTTTGTTCCCCTAGCAGAAGGTGTAATTTTTAGAAAACGAATTTTCAACTTAAATATACCTCGTACCATTAATTTATTATATCAGTAGATGTACCAGTAACAAAAACATAATATAATCTAGTCGTTCTCAATAAAAAAAATAATGTTATTAATATTCCGTAGCTTGATTGGAAAATATCATTCCGTTTATTTTAGCTTTTCTTGTTGATTAATAAATATCCTGATAAGCATTGGTCTTCTAGTAAAATATGCTTTAATTTATAGAAAACAAAGTTTCGACCTAAACGTTAATTTGTGTCATTAATTTATTATTTTAACAAATGCATCAGTGGTAGCAACATGACGGAATCTAGTCATTCTTAATAATAAATTTAATGTTAATATCTTGCAATCTTCGAAATTAATTGGGAAAACAATTATGGTTACCTTAGCTCTTTGTGTAGTACCATTCTTTGTTGATTAATAAATATTTTCATATGCTTTGGTCTCCTAGCAGAAGGTGTAATTTTTAGGAATCGAATTTTCGACTTAAATATACCTCGTACCATTAATTTATTATATCAGTAGATGCACCAGTAACAGCAACATAATATAATCTAGTCGTTCTCAATAAAAAAAATAATGCTATTAATATTCCGTAACTTGATTGGAAAATATCATTCCGTTTATTTTAGCTTTTCTTGTTGATTAATAAATATCCTGATAGGCAATGGTCTTCTAGTAAAAGATGCTTTAATTGATAGAAAACGAAGTTTGGACCTAAACGTTAATTTGTGTCATTAATTTATTATTTTAACAAATGCATCAGTGATAGCAACATGACGGAATCTAGTCATTCCTAATAATAAATTTAATGTTAATATCTGGCAATCTTGGAAATTAATTGGGAAAACAATTATGGTTACCTTAGCTCTTCGTGTAGCGCCATTCTTTGTTGATTAATACATTTTTTGATATGCTTTGGTCTCCTAGCAGAAGGTGTAATTTTTAGAAAACGGAGTTTCAACTTAAATGTACCTCGTACCATTAATTTAAATATTATATTAGTAGATATACCAGTAATAGCACTATGATATAATCTAGTAATTCTTAATAATAAATTTAATATTTTTAATATTTTCGGGACGTTATTCCGGTTGTATTAGCTCTTTGTGTAATAGTATCCTTTGTTGAATAATAAGTACCCTGACATGCTTTGGTCTTCTAGCAGAAGGTGCCTTAATTTTTCAGTTAAATTTCGGGTTGAATGTAGTTTGCGTCAATAATTTATTATATTATTAAATGCATCAGTGATAAAAATATGATGTAATCTAGGCATTCTTAACAATAACTTTAGAGTTGTTAATATCCTGTACTTAAGTGGGAAACACCATTCTAGTCATCTTAAAGCTTCGTGCAATATTTTTCTTTGTTGATTAATAAATATTCCGATGTGTTTTTGTGTCCTAGCAGAATATGATTTAATTTTTAGAAAACGAATTTTCGATTTAAATATAGCTCGTATCATTAATATATTATATTAGTAGATGTACCAGTAATAGAAACATGATGTAATGTAGTCATTCTTAATAATAAATTTAGTATTATTAATATGCTGAAATTTATAAATATCTGCCTGACTATTTTAGCTCTTCGTGTAATAGCATTCTTTGTTGAATAGTAAATATTCCGATAAGTTTTGGTCTTCTAGCAGAAGGTTCATTAATTTTTAAATGTATTTTATGTCATCAATTTATTATATTAGTAATTGCATTAGTAATAGCAGTATGATGTAATGCCCTCATTTTTAATAATACTATTAATAGTCTCGACTTGATCGAGGAATATCAGTCGTCACTTTAGCTCTTTCTGTAATAGCATCCTTTGTTGAGCAATAATTATTTCGATATGCTTTAGTCTTCTAGCAGAAGGTGCTTTAACTTTTAGAAAACGAAGCTTCGACTTAAATGTAGATTGTATCATTAATTTATTATATTAATAGACGTACCAGTAATAGCAAGATTATGTAATCTAGTCGTTCTTAATAATAAATTTAGGGTTATTAATATTCTGCACTTAATTGGGAAGCACCATTTCGGTCATTTTAACTCTTCGTGTTAATACCATTTCTTGACGATTAATAAATACTCTGATACGCTTCGGTGCCCGTGTGGAAAGTGCTTTAATTTTGTTGAAAACGAATTTTAGATTTAAATGTAGTTTGTGTTATTAATTGATTCTATTAGTAAAGGCATTAATAACAACATGATATCATCTCTTCATTCTTAATAATAAATTTAGGGTTATTAATAGTCTGGACTTGATTGTGGAATATCAGTCTGGTCATTTTAGCTCTTCCTATTATAGTATTCTTCGTTGAATAGCAAATACTCTGATAATAATAATAAATTTTATTTCTAAAACAATGTGTATATAGTATATATCAGTACACATAAGAAAATAGCAATCAATACATAGTATGTACACACTCATGCTAGAAACGCATCTTAACAAGAAAAAAGATGTTATAAATTTGGACGTAGAAAGTCATTTATACAACAATTTATCGTAAGCAGGTACCACTTAGGGTTGCTTTTAAAAATAGAGAAGTTTGTGATATTTCTAATACAAAGTGGTAAGTTATTGTGTAATTTACATCCCATAAAATATGCTTCTTCTAGCAGAACGTGCTATAATTTTAGAAAACGAAGCTTCGATTTAAATGTAGATTGTATCATAAATTTATTATATTAATAGACGTACGAGTAATAGTAACATTATGTAATCTAGTCATTCTTAATAATAAATTTAGTATTACTAATATTCTGAAACTTGACTGGCGAATATCTTCCTGATTATCTTAGCTCTTCGTGTAATAGCATTCTTTCTTTAATAATAAATATTCTGATAAGTTTTGGTCTTCTAGCAGAAGGTTCATTAATTTTTTAAATGCGGTTAATGTCATTAATTTATTATATTGGTAATTGCATTAGTAATAGCAGTATGATGTAAGGCCCTCATTTTTAATAATAAATTTCTTTTTATTAATAGTTTGAACTTGATTGAGGAATATCAGTCGTTATTTTAGCTCTTTCTGTAATAGCACCCTTTGTTTCTAATACAAAGTGGTAAGTTATTGTGTAATTTACATCCCATAAAATATGCTTTGTTCTTCTAGCAGAACGTGCTTTAATTTTAGAAAACGAAGCCTCAACTTAAATGTAGATTATATTGTATCATTAACTTATTATATTAATAGACGTACCAGTAATAGTAACATTATGTAATCTAATAATAAATTTAGTGTTATTAATATTCTGAAATTTTATAGGCGAATATCTCCCTGATTATTTTAGCTCTTCGTGTAATAGCATTCCTGGTTGAATAATAAATATTCTGATAAGCTTTGGTCTTCTAGTGGAAGGCACTTTATATTTTAGGAAACTAAGTTTCACCCTTAATGTTATTTATTTCGTTAATTTATTTTATTAGTAGATGTACCAGTAATAGTAACATGATATAATCTAGTCACTTTTAATAATAAATTTAGTGAAACTTTAATGGGGAATATATTCTTAGTTACTTCATGAAACTCTATATCTATGACATCAGAAAAAAAGAAGCACTTTAATGAAGTTATATTGAACTACCATTGGCATTAGAGTATATTAAATTTATCTTATAAATTGAGAACGAAGTATACCATGAATTTTTAATTGAGAGTATTAAATTCTACGTAAAAGGTTTACCAGATGCAATTTTTAGTTTTGTTCTATATTTAGTAGTTATGAAGATATGTAAGACTGAAAATCTCAACATTAACTTCTTTTAAATATCTTAAAGAGCCAACAACAAAAAATAAATCTGCAAATATTATTAATACTCCTCGAAGTTCTGAGCAACTTTGCTAATTTAACTGATTCTGTATCCTCAACGCCAAGAAAGTTATCCATATACTGTTATAGAAAATGGATACCCGATAGAAAAATATTCTGTGGAATTTAATAAAATTACGTTTCTTCTAGTGACAATGGTTGAGAGGTTCATGTCTTTGAATTTTTAAAGGAAAATCACCGCTGTGCCTAATGAACTATAGCGTGTAATGTCAAATTAAGTAAAACACAGTCCGTCGCAGAGAAAATCGAACTGTTTTAAAATAAAAACAAAAGCTTACTATTTTGGTGAAATTCATTTATTTTATTGAATTTTTAAATTCATCTTTAGAGATGTCCTTTAAGATCGCTGTCGACGCCTTTTTAATGGCTTCGATGTCGGCAAATGTAGTTTACACACAAGGGGCCAAATCCGGTGAATGGCAGATGGTTAAAATGACATTTGTAGTTAGAGAATCAGAGATAAGCGTCGATATGGTGCATTATCATGTCATAAACGGCAGCTACCATTTTCGCGACATTGAGGGCGCACACGACGAATACGCGCCAAAAGACGCTTCATAACGCCAAGATAATATACAGCATTCAATATTTGATTAGTTGGTATAAACTCTTTGTGCACTATGCCTTTCGAATCATAAAAACAAATCAATATTGTCTTCACTTTTGACTTCTCCAAACGGCTTTTTATCAGTCTTTCCTCTCTTGGATGCTCCCATTCAAAGCTTTGACGTTCGGTTTCTGGATCATATTGAAAACACCACGTCCTATCGCCAGTTACAATAGAATACCTAAAGTTTTCGTCCTTTTTTGAGTCTTTAGTCAAGTCTGTACAATGTTGAATTCAGTTAGTTTGTGTGGTACAACCCTTGTGCAAATCTTTTCCAATCCCAACTGCTGTATAAAAATGTGATGAATTGAATCTTTGGAAATATTTAATTCCATTCCCACGTATCGCAGTGAGGATTTCGGGTCATTTCTGATAAATTCATGCACAAGTTCGACATTACTTTCCGCAATCACAGATTTTTCTGCATTAGGATGTTCGTTGTTATTTATGTCCGTATGACCGTCTTTAAACCGTTTATACTACTGATACACACTCGTGTGTGACAAATACGCATCACTATACACTTGTTTCACCAAATTAGACGTTTCAGTAACCGATTTACCGAGTTTAAAACAGAACTTGATATTTGCTCTTTGTTCAAAATTCATTTTTCGACCAATGCCAAATACACACTCTTACTTTGTGCGCAATTTCTCTACTTCTAATGGTGCAAATATGATATTTTGACATAACATTGGTGAAAGATCTACCCTACCGACGTATATTTTTTTAAATAGATGGCGCCTCTAAGAATTGCCATTTTAAAAAAGTTCACTTGTCTCTGCGATAAACTGTAGTTATAACGTTTATACAGGTGGTTCCATCTAATTGTTCAAAAATATACATGCTTATGGATACATAAAATGAACAATAAAAACTAACAACACATAAACAACGACAAACGTAATTGATGTCAAGTATTTATAATACTTTGCTCGCATTGAATAAATGCCGTTGTAAAAATTCGCTAAGTTCCTTGTAAACTATGTCATTGGGACCATAAAACAAAACATTTTACGTTAAAGCTTTTAAATTTCACTATTTTTCAATAATATATTACATACAATTAGTTCCAGATGCTTTACTTCGTAAGTATGGGCGCTTTTAACATTTGATCCTTAGCCAATAAATCCGTTCTTATTATTCAGTTAATGTTCAATTAAATATTACGGAAACATTTGCCTTAAATTTAACACTAATTTTGTAATACGTAGTAGAGATTCATTCATTTCTTACTATTTCAAATATAAAAGTTTATTTATAAAAAGTATTGCATAAGCGTGTTTTTGGTAAAGTCAAAAACGAAATTAAAAGAAGAAATGGGAGTAATGTAATTCGCACTTGCTCTGCTTTACGTAACGTGTACATTATGGGAAAATCATTGCTCGTATTTTCGTTTGTTTTGGCACATTTTCATAATTTTAAACGCATTCCTGCGTAAATACGACTGCTGTAAAGCAAATCTCTAATGGAATCGAAACATTCAATCCATTTAAATAAATAGTCATATCATCTATAGTAAGGCAAGAGTATATGCGTATATTGATATACGAGGGCTAATCAGTAATTAGCGAGCTTCACGAAAGAGGACTGCATTAGTAAAAGCTGTTATTTGTTTTTCAATTTATAAGCCCTTTAAAATGTAACTGTCAAAATTCGCATTCACTCCGACTGTAAACTCTCTTTTTATTTGAAGAAAAAATGAACAGTTTTTAGCTTGTTTCGAACGTGGAAAAAGTCGAGGGTCGATCAGTGATTAAGTTCTCATTTTTGGAGAATAAAATATGATGTTTTCTGAGTGGGCAATTGTAAAGAAAAACCACAATCTTTATCTTTATTGAAAAGAGTTTCTGTTTCCAAAGAATCAAACGATAAAATTAAAACTGGGCTGAAGGCTGTTTATAAATCAAGATTAGGCAAAGCCTTTTCTGCTAATTTCATTTCCATAATGATTTCTGTCCTCAGTATCATCTCTGGTGCAGAAGAAGTACGACAAAAACCCAGTTGAGTTTTAAAGAAAGTTATAATTCCCAAACTGAATGTAACCAAGGAGGAGAAAACTGCTTTAACGAATCTACAGACGGATTACAGTAACATTACTGTGAAAAGTAGGCAAGGGCAATGCAGATGTTGTGTTAAACAAATATGTTTACAAGAAAAAATTAACGTTTACTAAACCGGCGTCTATTTAGAAGTCCAGAGAGATTACACAGAGAAGATTGTAAAAAGATATTGAAGTAATGAATATTGCTATAATAAGATAAGAAGAGGAGGATGTCTATAGCTAGTCGATCATTATATGGCCTAATTAAAATAAGCAAAGATGAAATATCACTACGTCTATCGTGAGCAGCATTGGATTTCCGATCTACGACGTCGTTAGATATTTAGAAGCGTTATTACTATCTTCAAACCGTACGTTGGAAATGCGACATCGTACAGAAGAAACTCGCAACACTTTATAGAATTTCTAACGAACTTTACAATGAATCCAGATGACATATTAGTGAGTTTTGATGTAACTTCGTTATTTACCAATATACCTAAGCCAACAGTAATCAGTGATCTGTCTGTCGATTTCTGTGGGAAAATACTACAAGCAGAAGAACCGCACAGCAATAAGGGAGCCCACTATACCAGTGATAGACAACTTATTCATGGAGGCCTTTGAAGAAGAAGCTATAGAGATCACCGAGTAGAAACTGAAGCGCTGGCTACGATGCGTTGATTAGATATTCGTGATTTGGTCGCATGGAAAAGAGAAACATGAAATCTTCAGCCACATCAACAGACAATATGTCTCTATAAAATTTACGATGGAAATAGAAGATCGTTCTTAGATATAGTGGTATAGAGCATACAGTCGGGAAAACTATAATGTGGGATATGCAAGAAAACCTGTACTGACAGATACCTGCAATACCTGTCCCATCACTGACCTAAGTAGAAGATAGCTATTAAGAGCATAAACGATCAGCGATGTCGAAAATTTGGAGGAAGAAAGGCGATACGCACCGGAGAAGAACGGGTATAACCAATACAAAAATAAGAAAAGCACTAAGGAAGCCCAGAACGTTAACGCTACCAACAGAAATGTAACCATATAGAGGATTCGGCTGTTTACCCTATATATCTAGAATAACTGAGTAGATAGCAAGGGTATTATCATGGAAGAATGTGAAAGAGTGTTTTAGTATTAGGATTAAGGAACATCAGAACGATACATGAAGAAAAAGCATTGGGTAATTAGCGGTTGCAGAAAATGTTTACTAGAACAAATATAAAGTAAATTTTGAAGAAGCGAAAGTATTAGCTATTATAAAGAACTATCATCGAAGAATAATCAGATAAGTCCTTGAAATAGAGAAGCATTCAAACCTCAACCACGAGGACGGTTATAGGCTCAGCAACACATGGAAGGGCCTACTACGGGAATCCGTCATGGTCAATGGAGTCACCAATGGATTGAAGATAAATATAGGGAAAACGACAAAGGAGAGGATCGATCTAATATCAGATTTAAAAGAAAACTGACAGTGTGACCATCAAAACGTCGATAGAAACTAAGAAAACAGCGAAATCCGCAAGAATTGTTCTACAAGTGTCACCGATCGTGAAAACCTACGTAATGGAAAAAATATATTTCTGTTAAAGGAGAATATTTCGAATAATTAAAATGATTGTCGTAGAGATTTCTATATTACTATGTCAGAGAATGTAGTGGTAACAAATAATATGGGAATAAATTGCTACTGCTGCGATGAAAGCTTCTTTCAGGACTTTCCCAATTTTTTTTAAATTTTGCAAGGTATCATATATATTCGTTCTTTTTCCATTTACATAGTTTGTATGATAGTACTTCATAGCAATAGCAAATAAATATTCAAATGTATATACATACCGTATGCCTGCATATATTTGGATGTTGAATAGGATATATATGTATGTACGATAGTCAAGCATTCGTACTTATTTACTTTTCTGTATGTGGAAAGTCATGTCTGTGGTCTCCACTTATGCCAGACCTGTGTGATTAAATATTTGGCGAGTTGTACTGAAATGTAGTCACTGACGTATGCACACATACAGACATTTAAGTTTTATGTATTTATCGCGCTACATGGTATATAAGCCACTCTTGTTCGAGGAAATGTTTGCGCTAGTCCGATTGTTGTGGAGCAAGTGCATACTTTTTATTCAAGGTTTAAAGACGTAATTTGAAATTCGAGCGTGCTATTTACAATTTGGAAGGAAGACTATTTATGGAAGTATGTCCATTAGAATAATGCACATAAATAAATAAATAATTCCAGACATTGGAAAAAAATAATTTTCTTATTTAGCCGCACAATAAGAGGTGTCAAGTTATATAGCTAGTACAGAATTTTACGAAGGTATTGGAAATATTATTTTCAAGTTACTTTATAATCAAGTCATTAAAAACCTTTAATTGGCTGTCATGGCTTCGTTAACGATAATCGATAGCAAGAAACTTATATTCTTCAATTTTGTTTCTCAAACTTTGGATGACCATCGTTAAGTTGGTGTTAAATTCATAGACTTTTTAAAAGCGTTCGATGCTATTCAGCATGATTTAGTTTTAAGTCTAATAGCTTTGGCGTTTCTGCAGATTTAACACAAGCTTTTATCTTATGGGCTTGATTGTACTATTTTGAATATCATCGCTGTAAGTTTCTTATGTTTCATTATTTGGAGTTCCGCAAGGTCTTCATTTTAACCTCTTTTATATTCGCTGGTTACATTGAAATTTGAATTTCATTCAATACGAGGGGCAATAGAAAAAAAATCCTCGTAATTATGGTAGAAACAAGAAATAGTGCGTTGTGTTGTAACGTACGTTAGTGACACCATTTTTCTAATTACTTGTCAAATTTAATTCGTTCATTACTTTATGTTTTGTAAAATGTTTCGGAATCCAAAGTTTTATCAAATCTTTTCATCCGCCTATGTTATATAGGGTGGTCAGAAATTCAGCGACAATCGCCTAGTAGGACAATTTTATGATTAATTCCGAGTTGACAATCCTAATACAGAAATGCTGTACTGTTAATTACCAGTCGTTAAGACACACAAAACCATCAATGTTGAATATGCACGATGAAAGATAATTCGAATTGTTTGAAATTTTTTGTGAAAGACCGTGTTTTTTACAGTTAAATAAAGTTATACAGCACTATATTGGCGTATCGATCGGTGTCAATATTTTGCTTTGTTAAATATTTCTTTCACTACCTTTTTACGTTAAGTTACATATGGTAGCCTTGGCCCCGAATAATATCTGTAATTTAAAAATAATTATTTGTCGAATTTCCCCGTTTGTCAGTTTAACGTTAATTATTTTCGCTTCCATTACTTACCTCATTTTTGTCTTATCCCATGCTGATATGTATGTGTAAAGTATTTGGGTTTTTCGATGAAAATGCGCACTTGACAAAAGACGAATGCACATTACGGTATCCACACCAACAGCACTCATCTAGCAATACGTTTCGAAGATTGGATTGGAGACTTCGTGAAACAGGAATATCTGTTACCAGTCAAAGGAACAAGTTGAAGAAGGAATTTTGGATATTGTTCATTAGGATCCTTTTCGCAGCATTAGACAAATAGCCCAAGAAGCGTACATTCCAAAGAAGACAAGAGTTCTTTAGTTGCTTACGGAAAAAATATCTATAGTAATGATACTAGTTTATAAGTTAAAGGATTCTTTCTCTATTTACAATATATACAAGACTTTGTGGAAGTCTATCTTCTTTTTAACAATACACCGGCGACGTTGCATAAAAATTCACTACTAACTAAATTACTATCCAGTTTTCTTTCATTTATACTTTTTGATTTTCTTCAAAAGTTCTTTATACTCTTGATGGTGCCGAATTGCTCTTCATCACCCATTTCTTTTATTTCTTCCAGTCCTTGTTTTCCTATTTAATTTTCTAGTTCCTTTATTCTCTAATTTCAGCCTTTTCTAGGTCTTTTTTCTTCTTTTATCAAAATTTTTGGTGTATGTTATTCTTTTGATTATTGCATTGTGACTCATTTTAACTGTTGTTACCTATTTTAACTGCATTCAAACCAATTTAGCTGTTTTTCCCGATCTTTATGATAATTGCTTCTCAACTTGGCATATTTCGTATTTCCTCATTTTTATTCTATTCTATTTACAATATATACAAGTTTTTGTGGAAGTCTATCTTCTTTTTAACAATACACCGACGACGTTGTATAAAAATTCACTACTAACTAAATTACTATCCAGTTTTCTTTCATTTATACTTTTTCATCTTCTTCAAAAGTTCTTTATACTCTTGATGGTGCCGAATTGCTCTTTATCACCCATTTCTTTTATTTCTTCCAATCCTTGTTTTTCTATTTAATTTTCTAGTTCCTTTATTCTCTAATTTCAGCTTTTTCTAGGTCTTTTTTCTTCTTTTATCAAAATTTTTGGTGTATGTTATTCTTTTGATTATTGCGTCGCTACTCATTTTAACTGTTGTTACTTATTTTAACTGCATTCAAACCAATTTAGCTGTTTTTCCACGATCTTTATGATAAGGACTAAATGTAACGATTTACGAGAAGAATATGTTGAAAAATAAAATAATTGTTTGCCAAAAAGTTTTCTCGTCTAGACGGAAATGACTGATGAGTCCTGGGAATGATAATACAAAGGGTACGAGGAAAGTTTTGCAATATGACACAACGTAAAATTGTAGGAAGCTGCTTGTTGCTGCATGTTGAGACATGTTCATACGTGCATAGTAGCCGCCGCGCCATGTCGATGGGTTCAGTTATTCATTAGCAGTGAGAGCGTAAAGTGCTTGCGATGGCATCGTGGTCACGAAATGAGATAAGGGCGTTTTTGCGTTATAACTTCGTGCGTGGTTTAAACATAGACCAGTGCTTCGAAGAAATGACTTTTGCATTAGGTGATGTTTGTCCATATCGCACAACGATATTCAGGTGGTATTCAGAATTCCAAAGGGGGAATTTAACTGGGGAGGATGCTCAAAGGCCGGAAAGGCCACGAACGTCAGTTACGGAGGAAAACGTTACTACTGTGAGAAAAATGCTTGGCGAGGACAGACGAGTGACCTACCAACATATAGAGGATACTTCAGGTTTAAATGCATCAGCAATTTGTTCGATTCTGCATGATCATTTGCACGTGAAGAGACTTTGTTCTCTCTGGATGCCGCATCGGCTGATTGAAGAGCAAATGACACGACGTGTGACTTAGTGCCGGGTGATGCTAAAAAAGTTTAATAAGGGACAATCTCGGTATGTGAACAACATCGTGACAGGTGACGAGACTTGGTTGTACTATTACGATGTGTCGATCAAAGCTCAAAACAAAGTTTCGGCCTTTGATGATGAAGACACAACAGTCAGAAAATACCGATCCGGAAAGAAGAAAATGATAGCTGTATTTTTAAAATCGAGTAGAACTGTGGAACGCGTCATTTTGGACACACAGAAGATAGTCACAGCTAAGTGATATACAGAACAGTGCCTGCCTAAAGCTATTGAATCTATGAAGAACCTGCGGCCAAAGTCAAGAATGGACACTCGGTTCCTCCATCACAACAATGTTCCAGCTCACCGCGCCAAAGCCTGCACCGAATATTTAACCACCACAGGATTGAAACTTCTCGAGCACCCACCCCACAGTCCAGATCTTGCCCTCTGCGACTTTGCGCTGGTCCCGCATGTGAAAATGAACCTAAAAGGGAGGCGGTTTTCCAGTGATGAGGACCTTCTGCGGGCTTGGGACAACGAGCGTGCTTTACTCCCTAGTGAAACTTGGCAGAACTGGTTTAAAGATTGGTTTCGGAGGATGGAGAGGTGTATTAAGTGTAGAGGAAATTACTTTGAAAAAATTTAATAAACAAAGCTGTATTGCAAGACTTTCTTAGTACCCTTTGTAATATTAATTGTCATTATTGGTATTATTAACTTCAATTTTCAAATGCTTCCAACTAAGTGAAATTATTCTTAAAATATCTCGGTAATAATTAGCTCTTTGTCTCTTTTGAAAACGTGTTAACACTAATTTTAAAATATGTTTGCGTCTAGTCTACATAATAAAAGTCTGAAATGTATTTGTACAAACGAATATGCTCACTACAGTCTAAATATTTGACAATGTTTCAATTTAAGAGCGGATATTGAAATGTTTCACTGGATCGACTTCATAAATATTTGATTCGTGGAAATGGTTTACGTGACGTCGCTATGATCTCTTTGAAGTACATACATTAAATCCTGAGAATAAAAAATGAGTTATTATTGTACAATGCACTGAAAGAGATTTATTCATGTGTATATGTATATATGTATGTTACATATGTCTATGTCGATATGTTTTAATGTCGAACTGTACGTACATACATCCATCATGTCCGACATATTTAATATTAATATTTATGTATCTTGAAAATGTCGAGACTACTCTACGTTCGTGAAGACGCTATACAGCAACCCAACCTTGTCTCAGAATTAGAAGGGGTGATTCAATATCCCGCTAAAACGCGGAAAACGTAGCTTAAAAATGTAACCATTAAAATGAAACATAAACAGTTGTGGATGTAGTAGTTTGTCAACATTATTAATCTTTTCCTTTATTATATAAAAATAAATGAAAAAAAATTAATTTTAATGGAAGTATGATTGTAGAAACTTTACTTTTTGGATTAATATGTACAACCTATCCAAAACTAAGATTAAATATTATTAAAATAAATATTTCATGAAATTTTCTTTTCAATAGAAAAGTAATATATATATATTTGTCATATAAGTCATAAATTATTGATATTCACATCAAATTTATTTGTGAAATTCAAGGTAAAATGTAAACTACTATTAAAATTTGTTATGAAACTTCATCAAAAATACAACAAAGATTATAAATATAGAAACATTAGCAATACAACTAATCCGATTCACTTGTGCTTGACAATAAATCACCTTCACTGTCACTATGTCTAACACAAATAATAAATAGTTCCACAGTATCATCATCCATTTACCCATCTAAGTCCAAATTTTTTTTCTACTTTAATCACATGGTTGATACAATTCTTCCAATTATCCATTGTAACATTTGTGATTGCTTCCATCGAAAGTTCTCGTACATGTGACATTTTGAATGTAGTATTTTTTGAAGCAACTTCACTTTCTATTTGTGCCCAAATCATTTCAATTGGATTGAGTTCACAATGATATGATGGTAACCTCAATACGGCTTTATTTGCAGTAGCTGCCAGAAATCAAGCAAACACGGCCGCATTTGGCTAAGAAGAAAGTGTTATTTCATAAAGACCATGCACCAGCTCAGAAATCCGTTATTGCAATGGCCAAAATTAATGAATTAAAGTTTGAATTGCTACCTCATGCACCCTATTCGCCAAATTTAGCCCTCTCGGATTATTTTCTGTTCTCAGACTCGAAAAAATGGCTCAGTGGTCAAAGATTTTCCAACGTCGAAGAAGTGATGTCGGCAGTTAATGGCTATTTTGAAGAGCAAAACAGTTCTTGTTATAAAAGGGGTATCGAATTTATTGAAAATCGCTGGGAAAAGTTTATGGAGCTGAAAGGAGATTATGTTGAAAAATAAATATATTTCTTTCCAAAGTTTTTGAGTTTTCTTTGTTGGGTCGGGTATTTCTGGGACCACCCTTGTATAATAAATGTTATATGAATTTTGTTCTCGAATTATATCGAAACTTATCTCTGTGTAATATTATCGGAGCTAAAGCAAATATATGCAAACATCTAAATTCCAGGTGCTTTATTTCTATGACTGTTTTCGATTGATTTTAGTAATAAATGGATATTTTAGGAAGATGTAACTGAAGTTTATGTATGGAATATGTGATTAATTTTAAATAGCAATTAATAATAAAAGCGCATAAAATGCAAAATAAAAATGACAGATCAATTATTTTGTCTTTGCCATAGCGCGATGAAGCAATTTTTTGGCGAAACATATGTAGTGTCTACAATACAATTTTCAAACTTAACATCTGTATTTTTATCGCTTCAGCGATAATGGAATTTAATTATTACCAATTATCAATCACGGCTTAGTGTTTGTGCCTATGTTTGTGTTGTTAGAGTAAACAGAAGAAGATATTAAATCGTAATTGTATTCGCATATACATATTTTGAATTGTAGTTATTTATTCCGAAAGCAATAGGCGTTAATTGGATCTCTCTTTATCAACGCTTTTACTCATTTTCGCTTTTAAAGAGATTGTAAGATATTAAGGGTGTCGTGAAGAAATATGATGATTTAATTTTTCTTAATTTTTTAATCTTTTAAATTAGCAAATTTCATCACGTTTCCCTTGTAACATATTAAAGATTCTTGTAAGCTATTCCCAAGCAATTAAATCTAAGTTTAATCTCATTACGAGAAGAGATTAGATCGCACGTACTGCATTTGTATTCACTGCAAGGCGTTTAGTATCCATTAAAATAAAAGTTGCTTCCTTTTTCCTATTAAGCATGTGTTCGCGAGAGCGAACTATAAAGCTAATGATTTTAAGGGATAATAATGGCACAGATTAGTTTCCCTAGGTGAATGACATGCAATTTTATATCTTCAATATTAGGTTTATTTATGGAGTTGTCTAAATTATTGTTTTATATAATTTGAGATCTAAAACATAGGTTCTCACCTTTTTAAAGCCAATTTAGTAAGAATAGAAATTAAATGGAAATATACACTAAATTACTACGTGACTTTCACTTAATGGGTTCCTGTTAAACTGTGAGTACGGGAACGCAAACATAATAAGGTGTTAGATAATGTGCCAAAAGTTACGTGGCCACATTGAAGTGCAGCAGATAGCGTTTCTTTAGGGAATCAGGCGAAATTTCCTTGTATTTAATCTTATTTTGTCAAGCGCGACTCTGATTGGACGGACCGTTATTTCCCCGGCTGTGCAGAGGAACAGTATGGAAAAGATACAGCGCAAAAGTCAACAATAAAAATTCAAAAAAGATGTGAGAGGTACTACAGCTGAAACTGCTGATGGGAAGATGAGAAAGGTAAAAGCGAATCAAAGTAATTTACGCAGATAAATACATATGAAGCTGTGAGGATCAACTTGGTAAAGGAAGTGGATTTAATTACTAGCGGAGAGATCTGATCACCTAAGTGATACAAAATTTGTAAGGTTCATGTGTAAAGCTTAGTTAAGCATTGCTAAGAGTACATAGAGGTTAAGAGAGCCGTAATCTGGGCCGACTCAAACAGACAATAGGAAAGTTGCAGTGGTATAGGGTCTATAGTTACCTCTAGTAATCCATTTATTGGATTATGGACAACTTCGCCACCAGTTGGTATTTTCTATTGTTTTCCAACAGTCACAGAGAAGGCTACATTTTCGGATATAAGTTCCAAACATGGTTTTTAGGCATCAAAAATGCTGTTAAATTTGCTGAAGAGATTTTGTTCGAGGTAAAAGATTGGAATTGTTATTCCATAAGTTGATTATTCAATACGTTAACTCATGGTGAGCAATTTTCTGCTCATAAAACAATTACCCAAGTATATCAGTAGATCAGATGTTTATTGGTTGGTTACAAAATTAAAAAATTATCTGACAGAATGACGATTCTCTAATATAACTGATATTCTATTGATAAGCTGCGAAAGAATATTTTAACACTAGTGACTAAGTTCGCTTCTAGAAATGGGAATACCATTAAGTTAATGTAATAGAGTATTTTGAGTACTCCGATTGGAAATAGAAATGAAGGAAACGAAATACATGGCAACTGGAGAGACAATTTACAGCTAAATAAACTTTCATGGAATTAAATGTAAATATTTAAGAATGTGCAATGTATTACATGAGAAATGCTAAGCAAAACACAAAAAGTTGAACTTTAAATTATAGACAACATATTCTCCATCTCTTTATGAATATGTTAGCTGTTGAACGATTAAAATAACGTGCATAAGTTGATTTGCAAATTGTGAATTTCCAAATTCATATGTGCCTAGTCGTTTAGTTTAGTATTCTTTAATTTAGTTTAGTAGTACTGTAAAAGATAGCATAGTTGCCCAAGTATATATTAAATTCAATTTGCATTATTTGGATGGTATGAAATAAAGGTTGTTGAAGTGCTCGTTTTATAACCAAAGTTACAAGAGTAGACTGAAAAGTTCATGGAATTAAAATAAGAAAAGAACTTTGGTATTTGAAATTGTGTTTTCTTTTAAACATAATCCTCTACCATGTCGATACACTTGGACCAACGATGAGTCTTTATGCCTTGTTAAAATTTAGAACTTCCAATTTCATTAGAATAAGCATCCACAGCAACTTTAGTATTGTTGTCTTTCCAACATTTCTGATCTGTAAGGTATTTCTTAGATGTGGAAAAGGATGATAATTCGACGATGTTAAATTCGACAAATGAGTTGAATACTAAATCCGACTTTGTTTTGGTGTAAAAATGATTTCTTTCCTTGACTAAAGCAGGATTTCCATTAATCTTTCGCTTTAATTTGTCTAAAAGGTTCGCATAGTATGAGTCTGCAATGGTTTAGACTTTTAGAAGGCAATCAACTAAAAGAATACCTTTTGCATTAAAAAAAAATAGAGGCCAATTACTTTATTTGTAGATGGAACAGCGATCGTCATCTTTGGAGGAGGAGAATCACTGTGACGCCAGATTAGATTGTTGCTTTGTATTGGGAATACAAACCTCATCTCCAGCGATAATTAGTGAATAAAACGTAGTTTGTTCTTTCCACGCTTCAAAATTTACACTAATTTATTTGATCAATCCTCTCGAAGTTCCTCGCGAGATTCCCATATATTATCTTGAGCGAAATCTTAGAGCTTTCGAATGCTCCTAGTGCAGTTTGTCTAGTTATAAGTAAGAAAATGAATGCGTTTAAATCGGCACATAATGTTTACATTGCTTTTTCAAGAACACTCACGAGTTTCAGTGCAGTAGTCCAGTTTCAGTGCAGTAGTTTATGCCTTAAGATGTCCCATACAAATGGGTACGAAACGTCGGCAGGTATACAAGTGATGCGGTTCCAGCCCGGAAGCCCAGAAGCTGATAGCATGGACTACGACCGCGAAAGTCCACGTACCAGACTTACGAGAAAATTGCATTCGAATTAAATTTCGATCAATAGTGAGCGGTAGCAGCACCTACTCCGCAGATTGTTCCTTCATGGCCAATTTTTAATTGAAAATGTACGGGTTACGGTTTTTAAAGATATTTGTAGCTTCTCTCTATCTCCAGATATTCAGATGTCCAGAACGACAGTCTCTTAACACCTTAGCATGCACTTTTTCAACACATTCCAGTATGGTGGCAGACTTTGGATGTCCACTACGTGGACATCTTTAACGCTTGTACTTTAATTCAGGAATTCATTTATTAACAGTGGAAAATAAAGAGGCCGAGTTCTTCATCACAATATAAATATTTGTTGCTGATAAGCTTTTCAAGAAAAAGTACTTGGCGACAGCTCGAATTTCGATTATCAATCTCGTCGAAAATTCTGAGACGTTTTCAATTAAGTACTCGTCACAACGAAATTAATAAATTAAATGATCTGAAATTCGATAGGTGAATAGTTGTTTGGTCGCACCACAAAAACGGTCTGAAGCTGCGCCATTCATCCTTCAATTCTAGGACATTTTAGTCCATCCTCGTACACTTAGAAATATCGAGTACTACGAAAGAAGTAAAAGAAAATACATCAATAGTATTTTTCATAAAGAAAAAAAGTTTCGCTACACTCTAAAGTTTCGCTGAAACTAATGAAATTCGAAATTATTTTAAAATATCCACCGTAGGCGGGTAATGTTCCCATTTTTTAAATTTTATGGTTTTTAATGTCGTTGCTAAAAATGCAAACTTTCCTTTCAAATATAGGAAATACGTAGAAGTACGTGACAGAAACTCTCATTTTGTGTATTAAACTTCTAGAAACGTCTTTTACATTTATCCGAGGGAATGTTCGATTTTTCAGTGAGTTCTTTCCAATATTATTGAATTTTAACATAGTACTTGGTAATTAAATTAGCCCGCCCTACAATTTTAGAGCTTTAACTAAATAAAATTCAAATCCATGAAAGCTAAAACGTACGTTATACATATTGGTATAGGTATGAGCACAAATTTACAACAATAGGATATGTTTGCTTAAATATTTGATCTTGAATGGTCGTCTAAATTCGCTTCGGTATGTTGTCGATACCGGCTTTTATTCAGCGAAGTAATAAAGGGGACCAGAACAGTTGACTGGTTCATTGTCCCTTTGACAGAGTACAGAGGTCGTGTCCTAACCCCAGCAATGCATGACCGTACAATACACAACATACGCACATTCACTTCCATAACGTTCCGAGTAAGCCTGCAGAAACGAGTGCGCACTCATTGGCGGCGATGATATATTTCGAAAGCGGTTGGATATACCCGTAGTTGAGATTCATATGCGTATGGTATGTGTATGAATACCGGATTAGATTGATGATGGCGAATCGATGGCGTTCTTTGTTATGTTTGACGAATGCTAATAGATTTTTTAACCGATTTTCGACATTAGAATACACTGGCACTATTATTAAATGTATTGTTTGCAATTAACATTTTACCGTACAGTATTTTTGTGTGTAAAAGATATGTTAATGGCAAACAACACCGGTTAAATGCCCAACGTGATGTACCATATTATAAATTTTTATATGACTTTATTTTTATGTTAAGTCTGTGCAACATTCCACAAAATATTGTTGAAAATGAAGAATTTCGAAACTTTTCGGGGAAATACGTTCCGGAATGGAGACTGCCAACAAGAGGTTAATTACAGTATAATTTTTCTCGGGTGAAAAACACGATTACGGATCCAATAAAAGCAGAGTTAAACGATCAAAGGATATGGCTGACGGTAGATGAATCAATAGGTGCAAGAAAGAATAGTATTTGAAATGTGTTAGTGATGCTTTTCTTTTATGTAGTAGAATATTACAAAAGACAAACACGGAAAGGATAGTAGAAACTATAAAACATACATTTGGGAAGTTCAACATATCGGCAACCCAACTCATAATGTTGGCTACAGATCAAGGTTCGAATATGGTTAAACCTGGAAAGTTACTAAAACAATCTAATCCTCAATTGCTTCATGTGACCTATTTGCTCCATGCATGTCATCTTGTAGCTGAATTTATTAGAAACAGTTATCCAAAAGTATACCAATTTATAGTTTCTACCAAAAAAGTTTTTATTAAATCTCCAAAACGCATTCGTGTGTTTAAACAGGCTTGTCCGGGTATTCATCAGTCACCATAGCCGGTACTGACGAGATGGAGAACGTGGAGTAAAGCTGTTTTACATTATGAGAAATTTTTACACATTATTAAACCTTGTATCTTAAATTTAAATCCGCAAGATGCTCAAGCAATTTCAGTAAGTCAACTCGAATAGACCAAATTTCTGAAAATTATTCAATTCTTTTAGATACTATTTCCAAGTTAGAAAACTCCAAGCTGTCATTACATGAAGCGCTAAATGTAGAATATTACCTCAAAGCCGCGTTAGGAAATCTAACAGATAGTATAGGAAGATTAATAACTGATAAATTGTGTGCGGTTATAAATAAGAATCCTGATTTTCAAACTATAGTGCGTATAGACAACAGTTTATTTGAAAATCAAGAGTGCGAATATGATGCAAACGTCCTTTCTAAATTTACAAACATCATATCGTTAGACGCAGAACACTCCTTTTCCAAATACACCAACATATTTTCACCTCGCCGTACGAGTATGACTAAGTCAGCACTGGAAGACATATTAATGACACAATACTACAGCGAATTTTTGCGTCACTTTACATCAATAACACAAAAAAAAACTAACATAGCTAGGTATTTTTATTGTTGATAGTAACTGATCCGTACGCTACTGCGAAAGTACTCGTTTCCGCAGCCTCAGTTTCCAGGCTATTCTTCTCGCAAATTCTATAGGTTCTTCGAGTCGTGACTCGTCACTAAATATGACAGTAGCTAGGCTAGTTTTATTAGCATATATTGTAACTGATAATGTTTCTTAGCTTTGTAAAAATACTATAATTTTTCTATTTCTAAATATAAATGTTGTCTCAAACTTTAATGAATAGAGTTAAAAGCAATAATGCTTTTACAGGAGAGATTTTTCAAAATGTATTGTAAAATAGCAGAAGCTTAATTAGGCCTTCCACATTAGAGCTTGTGAGATCTTCTGAAGGCTTAAGAATTTAATTAATATATAAAAATATACAACTGCATTATCTAATCTGTTGCTACAAGTCACACAAAAACTGCGAGCGGAAATGTTCGTGAAACGAAAATAAAGAAAAGAACTTTTTAGTTTGAATCCTTTGCTACCGCGATGTATTTCGACCAGAGATAATCCAAAGTCTCTACGTCTTGATAAAATTAAGAACTCCAGTTCTTTAAAACAAGCAGCAACAGCAGCTGTAACATGATTGTCTGATCTGAAAGCTATTTTTTAGGCATTGGAATAGGTTAGGTAGTAAATCCGGGAAATAGGGTGGATGCTGTAGAAAATCGAAGCCCAATTTGTCAATTTTTACTATAATAGCACTTGTGAGGCCGTATATTGCCTTTATTAAAAATTAATTTTTTTTTAGGCTAGATTAGGACGCTGTTCATTAATTTTTTGCTTTCATTTCTCCAAAACAATTGCGTAATATTTGCCTGTGATGGGTTGGCATTTTGAAAAGTAATTAGCAAGAAGAATACTTTTTACATTGGAAAATATGGGAAACCGTTATCTTTTGCGTAGGTGGAAGAACTTTCTTTTGGGGAAGAGCGCTCCGATGTTTTCTGCGTATAGTGTTGAACCAGAGTTTCATTTGTGGTATTAAATTGGTGTTTAAAAATCTTATTTTTTGAAAACGCTTCGAAATTCGTTCTTCCAGTTTTTTGAGTTCTTCGAGAAATTCTTACATTGTTTTGAGCGGGATCTTAGGGCTTTGGAATGCTTCTGGTGTAGTTCGTCAGGTTATAGGTAAGCATATGAATCCGTTTATGCGAACATATCCTTGTGTTAATATCTTCCGCGTTTTATAGAACTGCATACACCTCTGTAATAAATACAGACGTGTGTTTCTCCAGAAGACAGACATAAGCTGTCTTGAAGATATATTTGTTATAACAAATTTGAGCTTTAATACGGTCTTTATCGTTTTCCTTTTTTGATAATATTCCAAACAATTTTGCAGATTTCCTTCAGAATTATTTGTGATTATTTCGTCAATAAATTAAATCTAAGGTATGAAATAATAATGTAAAAGTTTTAAATTGTTTATTTATAATTAAAAGAAGTATATATTAATTTTCAATTGAAGTTTATCTTTCTGTTTCCTAAATATTCTTGTGCTTAATAAAGAAGCGATCCTTGAGGGTAATTTTGGAAATTAAAATTAATAAATTAAGAATATTCTATTTTACTTTCTCTGTACTATATTTTATACTTACTAAGTATTCAAAATTAGTAAAAGTTTGTTTCCTGTGTAATTAACGAGCATAAGTAAGGTATAATATCCTTTGATCCCTGTTCTTCTTAATCCTTACATTAAGTTTGTACAGTCTGTTGAACTTAGTCCAATATAACTACATACATAAGGAGCATTTGACCGCTTCTAATCATTCTAACAACTAGTTTCTAGTTGTTAGTATGCTTTACTTGGTGTAACTTTCAGCCAATTCTCAGAGAATTCTCTTAATAAAATATACATATGTACATAGGTGTACGTTTCGAATATAAAATAGGAACAATGGGTTTTCGTAGAGTTGAGTGAATGCTATATTAATAATTTATTACATACTGGTACTTGCATAAAGCATATTATCATGCTAAGAAAAGTTTGCAATGGTACGATTAATAATAATACTACTATTACTAATAATAGTAATATAGGGTCTTTTTAAGAGCTTGAGAGCTTAAAATGATAATACAAGATTGAAATATTGTTGGCATGAAATTTTTTTTATTATAATCTGGTAGATAATTTCATGGCATTTATTTTTTAAATATGATTTCCGGCATATGTTCGCCGTGGCTACGAGTTACATGGTGCATTCGATCAGTCCAATTTTCGACTACTTTTTTTTAATAAATCTGGCCGCATGGTATCAATGGTGGCTTGAATATTGGCTTCCGATGCTTCAAGAGTTGCTGGTTTATTGGCATAAACAAATGACAACATAGCTCCATAAAAAGTAATCCAGAGGCTTTAAATTGCACGAACGAGGGGCCTCCCTTCTGGAAACAAAGTTGTCAACAAATTGATTTTGCAATAAAACGATTGTTAAGCGTGTTGTAAGTTAGAACCAAATGTCGTCGATGTTTTTAGCTGATTAATTTTTGGAAACAATAATTCAGTCAGCATGGCTCGATAGCGCTCGCCATTCACAGTAAAAGCAGCTCCTTCCTTATTTCGAAAGAAATAAGGACCGATGATGCCGCCAGCGTGTAAACCGCACTAAACAGTCAATTTTAATGGATGTAATGGTGATTTGTTAACGGCTTGAGGATTGTCTTCGCTCCAAATACGGCAATTTTTGCTTATTCACGTAGCCATTTAAACAGAAATGAGTTTCATCACTAAACGCAATTCTTTGATAAAAATGCTCATCTTCGGCCAGTTTCAAATGAACCTAATCAGCAAAAATGTGACGCAAACGATGGCTTTAATTATTGCACGAGCTGTATTTTACAGGCACGTAAGCCAAGATCCTTACGCGAAATTTTCCACGTAGTCGAAGGACAAAGGCCTACAAGTTGAGAACGACGACGAATCGCGTCTTCATCAATACTTCGCGCTATAGCAGCAATATTCTCTTCGGTACGCAGATTTCTTTGTCTCGTTGATGGTTTTGAATCGAGAAGAGTAAAATTAGTGCACGAATTGCTTGCTCACTAGGCCGATTATCTTGACCGTAAAATGGACGAAGTGCTCTATGAACTTCGCGAACAGATTTATTTTTTTCAAAGTAAATTTCCACAATTTGGAAGCGTTGTTCTGGCATTAAACGATTCATGATGACTTGCCAAACGTTACTGAACAGAAATGTCAACACAGTTTGACGTTATCAGCTGTCAAACCATAGTTATCGATATCGATAGCTTTCATGCAGCTTAAAAATACCCATTAGAAGTGTTGAATCGACTTAATAGAATGATGTTTATAAAATATCCTATGCTACATCTTAACTCTTGTATTGAGGCAGATGTATATATGTTAGATATGCAAATATTACACAATACGCAAATCCTAGATTTATGAAAATACTTTCAAAATAAAAACATTTCCATACAAAAAGCGTTCGAAATAGCAGACATCAAATATACACCATGATATCTAAAACAAGAAAACGTAGGAAATAAAATTCAAATAAGTATACAACAAAAAAAGAGAAGTGGTCTTGAAACACACTACGCGATACTCATGCAAGGCACACATAGATATCAATGGCTAAATATAGAGCAACTGATTTCAGAAACACAAAGATTTATTGTAGCAAAAGAAGACGATGTAATCGCCACAAAGAACAACAGATAACACAAAATTAAAGAAATTTTAATTTAGAAAACGATACTTACCATCAATTCAAAGAAATTACAGAACATATATCGTAACAGGAGGATGTAAACTATTTACTGGTAAGGGTTATACAGTCATAACATTACAGCAGAAATTATACACCACGAATATCTACTCGAGTATCTCGAATAAACTGACACGTTTATTATAAATTAACGCGTATATTACAAACCCACTTTAGAAAGTATGCTTGAAAATAATGATTACAAATTGTACTGTGACAAGACAATGCACACAGATAGACAAATTACTAGTAACAGGCCAGACATTACATTTATTGATAAAAACAAAAGAAAATGTGCATAATGAACATTTCGATATCAGATGACACAAATATTACACAACAAGAACAAGTAAAAATGGGAAAATATACACCACTTACAATCGAACTAAAAGAGCTCTATTACCAAGGGAACAATAGTACCGATCGTGATGCCAGTAACAGGTATTAACAACTAAATAGTTTCTCCATCGCATATGAACTCTAGAACTTAATCCATATACACATATAAAAATGCAAAAAGCAGTCATTGTTAAAAAAGTTGCGGGCGGGCTGTAATTAGAATCTCATTGACCGTGATACTTCTCAAGCAACGGCCCGTAATTTCGCGTTTCTATCGGCTTTAGTTTACTTTCGAGCTTTAATTGTAGATGACACTGTTACTTAGTAGTGCCGTGATAGTGGTTGACATAAACATCGAGCAACGAATTAACCTGAAGTTTCTTGCCAAATTAAGAAATCGTCAACAGAATGTTTACAAGCGTGCGAGTTTTTGAATGGCACAAATGGTTTTCTAAAGGGAACATATTTTCAGTTTGTTGAACATGTAAAAGTAAAAATGCCAGAGTTGTTGAAGAGGCTGACAACTGATGAACTACAGCATTGTTCCGAACAGTGGAAGACACGTATACAGCAGTATATAGGTAGGGGAGGAGAATATGCTGAAGGGGATGAAAGTAGTTAAATATAAGTTTATTTGCAATAAATAACATTTCTCACACCAGTCTCCTTATTTAATTGCCACCCCTCGTATACTGAACACTATCAGTGTCATAACAAGATTTAAGAATGTAGTTGGGTCACTAACGCAATATTATTTCAGGAGCCGAGTAGAAATTAATTAACATTTGCTTCAATTGAAGTAAACACGATTCAGAAGTTTTGCAAAATAATGTACAGGTTGGTAGAAAAGTTTTGAAAGCAAAAATGAAACAATGTGAATTTTTAAATGAAATTAGTTTTTTTATTCAATGTAATCTCCTTCAACTTCAATACATTTATTCCAATGATCCTCCAATAATTTTATACAATCTCTGTAATGATTTTCTGGAAGCTCTGCAAAATACTGTTCCACGGCTGAAATAGCTTCTTCATTCGATAAAAAACGCTTTCCACGAACGAATTGTTTCAAGTTTCTGAAGAGGTAGTAATCACTCGGAGCCAAATCTGGTGAATACGGTGGTTGTTCAAGCAATTCGTACTTTAATTCATTCAATTTAGCCATCGTCAAAACAATTTTGTGTGAAGGCGCATTGTCTTGATGAAAAATTATTTTTTTTCGTTAAACCAGGTCTTTTTTCACGAATTTTTGCATCCAGTTGATCTAAAAGATTACAATAATACTCTGAGTTAATTGTTTTACCTTTTTCAAGATAATCAATCAATAAAATTCCTTTTGCATCCCAAAACACTGATGCCATAACCTTTTTTACCGATCGTCCTGACTTCACCTCTTTTGGAGTTGAACAACAAACAGTAGTCCTCTGTAATCGTTCTTGTTTGAATTTAGGATCATGGTGGTAGATCCAAGTCTCATCCTTAGTTATAAAACGACACAAGAAATTGGTTTTATTCGGCTTGAAACGCACCAAGTTACGCTGAGAAATTTGTTTTCGATCCAGTTTCTGTTGAATTGTTAACGAATGCGGCACTAACTTTCCAAACAGCTTTGTCATATGTAATTCTTCATGTAAAATATGAAGTCCTCGTTCGTCTGAGATGCCTATGGTATTAGCAATCTCACGCTTAGTCAAATTCGGATCTTCACTAACCATATTATGTACTTGCTCAATGATTTCTGCTGTTGTTGCAGTTTTTGATCGTCCACTACGTGGTTCATCTTCAACGCTTGTACGACCACGTTTAAACTCTAAAACCCATCGATGTACTGTTGGAAATGAAGAAGCACATTCCTTTAACACGTTCACCATTTTTGTATGAATCTCTGTTGCTGATAAACCTTCCAAAACAAAGAATTTTATCACAGCGCGATATTCAGTTTTTTCCATTGTTAAAAAATACATCGACACGTTTAATTCAAATGGATTGTTAACAATGAATGGATTGACAGATCGAGATAAAATTTTTAGTGTGTTCATATGACACATGAAATATTAAAATGGCGTATGAATTTTGACTCTTCTACTGCTTAATAGGTGTCGCTTTTAAAACTTTTCTACCAACCGGTACTTCGATTTTAACGAATGTGCGGAATACGTCTCTCGTTATGTAATAGATTCAATTTTCCGTCCTATATTTCAATTACAATTTAATGTTCATTTAATTTAGTAAAAACAAAAAAACTCTCTCGGAAGAATACTCCTACATTATTCTCAACCAAAAGTTAATTGAAGGAACCATAATTTTCGACCTCGGTCTGGAGGGTGTAATAAAAAAATAAAGAGAATTATGTGGCCTATAAGTGATTAAGTTGACTGGTCTCATTAAGCAAACAAGTCAATTAAATTAAGGACACTTTAATTACATTAATAGGGTTACTACAAGAATGACCGGAGATACGTAAGATATTTTTTTTACGGTTCCCGTTTTTGCATATGTATCACCCACAGAGGACGCCAGGATCGCGGGTATCTTCATTCCTTTAGATATAAATTTATTTTGGGGGACTTCTTGCACGTCTGGAAGCATATTTCGCATATATCGAAAGTTTCGCCTTGAACTATAAATACGTGTTGATGTTCATGTTGACGTAACGTATCTAGGTAAATACTTTTACACAAATGTACGGCATATACGTATGTTACACATATTAGAATGTTCTTCTTTTGCATTTATACAGGAGGAGTTGTATGTGTTTTTCTGCGTGTATGTATTTAGATAATTATGTTGTCATTTTCAACAGTGGCGTTAAACTATTTCGGTTTATTGCACCTTGCATTTCTATAGGTTTTAGGCCACAGGTTACAAAAAAAATGTTTACGATCTAAATCACAAGTTTTGGTATATATTTGTAGGTCGAATCGTAAAGATGTCAAACTAGGAAGAGAGCTCTTGTAAGTCTCATTGAAAAAGAACGAACAATGGCATGTGTAGTGTGTAATACGAGTTTGTGTACATTTTCGATCTGATAACAAAAAACTTCAATACTACTTTGCATTATATTCAAGATAGAAAAATATGTTGAAATAACAAAGTTTAGTTTACTTAATTTTTCGTTTGTTTTTATTAGTTAATATTTATAAACAGTAAAAAGTATGTAACAAAAATTCAATACAAAATTTGAACGTTAAAGTTCGTGTTTCGGTGTGGTAAACTATACGAGGGTGGTCCCATAAGTACCCGGCCTGATCTAGAGATGGCGGTAATTGTTTGAAAAATATCACTTAGAAAGTACACAATCTATAAATCTTATGTTTCAAGTTTGAAGACGCCACGTTGTTTAGTATTTGTTTGGCAGCCATCAATAGTGAACGTTTTCAATGAATTTGTAAAAGTGGAGAAAATTGGTTATCGTTACGTGATAGAATAGTTTTATTTGAAAAGCCTCAGCCCAACCGATATAAAAGCGGAACTGGACCTTACTCAGGGTTAGTCTGCTCCTTCGTTTACAACAGTGAAATATTGGGTATCAGAGATGAAACGAGGCCGCGCGAGCTACCAAGACGAGCATCGCAGTGGTCGACCAAATGAGGTGATGACTCCAGAAATGGTGAAGTAAATCCACAAAGTGGTACTGTATCGTCGATTGATAGTGCGCGAGCTAGCAGACATAGTAGGTATTTCGAAAAGTGTCGCATATTATCTGAAAATTTGGAAATGAGAAAGCTGTGTGCAGGATGGGTGACGCGTTTGCTCACACTCGAGCAAAAACAGTGTCGTGAAGATGTTTCAATTGAGTATTTAGAGAAGTTTCACAGTAACAAACCAGAATTTTTGCGCCGTTTCATAACCATGGATGAAACATGGGCCCATCGTTTCACACCCAAGACAAAAGAACAATCAAAGCAATGGACTCAAAAGGGAAAACCGGCTACAAAGAAGGCGAAGACCGTTTCATCTGCAGGCAAGGTCGTGGCATAGGTTTTTTGGGATACGCGTGGAATAATTTTCATTTGAGGGAAGAAATCAAGCAAAAACGGCCGCATTTAGCTAAGAGGAAAGTGTTGTTTCATCAAGACAATGCACCAGCTCACAAATCCGTTATTGCAATGGCCAAAATTAGTGAATTAAAGTTTGAGTTGCTACCTCATGCACCCTATTCCTCAGATTTAGCCTCCTCCCCAAAGATTTTCCAACGGTGTAGAAATGATGTCGGCAGTTAATGGCTATTTTCAGGAGCAAGACAGTTTTTATTATAAAAAGGGTATCGAACTTATTGAACATCGCTGGGAAAAGTGTATAGAGCTGAAAGGAGATTATGCTGAAAAATAAATCAATCTTTCCAGAATTTTTGTTTTCTTTCTTGGGTCGGGTTGAAATCAGTTCCTATTATCAAACCGGTGCTTGCATTTTCTTATTTATATTTGTCTTTTCTTAATATTAGTAATGAATAGCCGTCGAATAAAAGAATAAGGATTTTATCTGGTCTATTCATCTATAACTTTCTTGGGTTGTTGTCTAGAAACATTGTTTCAAGTTTCGCTTTCTACTCTTCACTCTTATTGTAACTTATTCTTTTATTATACATTTTTCAAGATAACTAAACTGAACTCGACAATTCGTAGCATGCGATAATGGTTTGAATAAAACATACTTTCTCTTTTTGGAAGAACGCCAAATAAACTTGTATATTAAATGATAAAGATTTTGAAGTGGACCTTAATAAAGTTTTGATAAATTTTGCAAGACATTTTTCCAGTACGCTTTTAATTTATAAAGTGCGTCAGGGATTTTTTGTTATTCTACTTTGTATCTACGTTTATCATGTTGATGTATCGTATGCGTTCGTATTCATAATGTAGACGGCTGTTTAAATATGTATATGACATGCATTAAACATGCTACATGTTTCAGTTGAAAGAGGACGTTTTAATATTGAATGTCCATCTCTGTCTAGAGCGAAAGATTTATGTTCGGAATCATTAATCAGAGACACATTTAAATGAATAATGTTCCTTTCGTCTCATCGAATTTATTGTTCATATTAAAATTCAATTTCGTATTTCCTACATCGTCTTTCACGTACACCACATATTTGTCCGTGTGTCTGTTTTATCTTTTAACGTTGGGCAATTCGTTTCCGTAAGAAATTGATTTAATTAATCTTTCTTCCGAACCGTGTGGAGAATTTCCTTCGGTTAGACGAAGAGTGGATATTCTTTTCGACGTGAATGAAAATACGTACTCGTATAATTAATAAAAGACGATGGATGTGTAGTCTGTATAGCTACAAAAAATGATACATTAAATGGTTGTAGAAAGAAACATGTTTACACATTTAAATGTACATTGTGGTCTCTAATACGCGTTATAACCGGTGGGCTATTTAAAAGTTTAAATTTGAAAATGCAATAAAACAAAAACAGTTTGAAATTTTGCCAAATTTATTTTTTTGTTGTGAAGTACAGTTGTTCCGGTTAGAGATGGAATATTATTTCATTCATATGGCTGCCGCGGCTGGCCTCACAGTACCCTATTCAATCGGACCAATTTTCGAGCATTTTTTCGAGTGTATGGGGTCGTATCTCGGCAATGGCATCACGAATGTTGGCCTTCGAATGCTCAATTGTCTCTGGTTTGTCGGCATAACACTTGTCTTTAGTCCAACGGTGTCAAATCGCAGCTTCTTGGCGGCCAATTGACATCACCATTTCGGCTAATTAAACGGCCATCAAACGTTTGACGCACGTGTGGCCAGTTGCACCATCCTGTTGAAACCAAATACCATGAAGAGCGGGCACAAAAAAATCGGTTATCATGGTGCGATAGGTGTCTCCATTGACCATAATGAAAGAAAGAAATATGATGCCTCCGCTCCACAAGCCGCACCAAACAGTCACTCGTAATGGATGCATTGGCTTCTGTAAGACCACGTGTGGGTTTTCTGAGCCCCAAATACGGAAATTTTGCTTGTTAACGTACCCACCAAGATGGAAATGAGCTTCATCCGAAAAGATGATTTTTTTGGCAAAATCGACACTATCGTGAAGTTTGTCGTTGGCCCATCTAGCGAAGCGGAAACGAAGCGGATAGTCATGCGGCTTCAATTCTTGAACCAATTGATCTTTGTAAGGCGTCATACCGAGATTTTTTCGCAAAATTCGACGTAAACTGGTGTGCGAAATGTTCAAATTCTTGAGAACGGTGACGAGTTGATGTTGATGGATTCTCACGCACACTCTCAGCCACAGCTTCGATATTTTCGGGTGTACGCACTGTACGAACACGCTCACGTCTTTGCGCATCAACAATGAAACCAGTTTTGGAGGTAATATACTGAATTTTGTGACAGAATAGAATGACATAAGTATTGCCAGATTCGAAATAACCGGTGGTTCAAATTTAAATCGATAGATGGCCCACCCGTTATTTGTATTTAGTAAGGTGTCCAATTTCCATTCTTTTCGATGATAGTTTCACAGTTGTTTTATTAAAACCACATATCTTATCTAAGGGGAGAGCTTCCAATTTAGGAAAAGAAAACGGTCTACATCGAGTGATAAGGGGTTCCATTCAAAGTAGCGGTTATATCAGAAATGTTAAAAGAAACAGGGTTCAACGACTTCCACAGCACGAAAAGCACACCAGTTTCACAGGATACAATTCTTCTCCATGCATTCTTCTGGTTGATTTTCAGATTAGATACGTTTCTTTATTCACAAAAAATATTACAACAGAAGTGAGCTTCGTTACTGAAGACGATTTTCTTATGAAATTCTGTATCATTTTCAAGTCTCTCTAGAGTCTAATTCTTGATTCTGTGACGCAATATATGAACGCTTGGTTTGGGTTTGTGAGTTGAAGCTCTCTTATAGGTACGTAGCCTAAGATCTTTTCGCAAAATTCACTATAGATTGGTGTTGGAAATACCCAGACATTTTCCCAAAAACTCTGACGTGTAACTGCAATATTCTTATCGCTCGTAGCATTTCTTTGTTTCATTAACACGAGGACGTTATGAAATGAGCATGTTGAATCGAATTTTTGGATAAGACGTTCAATTGGACGTCATTTTGGATGACTATAACGGCTCTCAATTGGAGGTAATGCCCGCAGAGTAACCACGAGTAAACGGGTATTTTGATAATGCATCTGAATAACTTGTAAACGTTGTTGAATCCTGTGTTGTTGCGCGATGAAATAGTAAGCATAGGCAAGCACAAATGTCAAAAAAACAAATTCAGCAGATGCTGCCATCTGAAAGAAATTTCAGTTTACAATAGCATCGTTCCTAACGGAAAACTCTTTACATAAGTGTCCCTGCTTTTCCGTTATTTTCTTACATTTTGGTACTGCTTTTCCATTCAGGCAGAGTTATCGTATTATTTTGTGTATGTTCTTATTCGATAATTTAATGTTATTAAAATTTCATTGACTTAATTTTAAAAAATTTAGCGAAACGCTTTTTGCGAACACTACGAAACGCAGAAAATTTCAGATGTCTCGGGTGTCATTTTTATTTACACAACATAGTGCACATGTATAAATAATACCAGACACATTGCGTTACATCGAGGTTATGTAAGTAAGAAATACATGGACGTATAAACATAATGGATTGACTCTACATCCCTAGCATTAACGCCAACATTAAAGAAAGAGATTTAAGAGTGAAATAGAGTTAGTACTGGCAAAACATTCGCATTTACCACGTGTTTAAATGAGTGAATTGCAAAGTGAAAAGTAATTGCTTAGGTTATTGGTTTATTGCAACTATATTTACAACAGGTTTGTTTATACGTAGGTAGCAGTGATCGTGATTATACAATTGTGAGTTTTTGCTATTAAACAATATTTTGATTGTTTAAGTATTCGCAATATGCAGTTCAAAAGTAAATATAAAAAACTATTAAATAATAAAATGTGGTGTTTTATAAAGACATTTATAAAAAGTAGCGTTGGGTGTGAGACTTGGAGACTTGATGATTTAATCAAGTCGAATGTTTTAGATTTTTTAATAACATATAAACTAAGTAAAGATCATCTAGAAATGTGTTTTGTAATGATTTGAGTTAGAGTTGGACTTAGCAATAATTCCACTGGCAAGCAATTTGAAGGAACATATAAAAGAATTTTAGTATAAAATAAACTGACTTCACATGCAACATCAAATTGTTTAGCTCCAGATTCTACAAATATGTATTGGGTTAGCAACTAAGTACTTTCGGTTTTTACTGATAGAGAGCGTTGCTTTATTTTTTGTATGTTAGTGTTGTACTTTACCGTTTGTCGCGTGATACTAGTCACATTGACGTAACTTCAGAAGCAAGTAGTGCGTGATTTTTATTAAAACTATTAGTTGTGGGTTAATTTTAAATGGAGTGCAGAAACGAACATTTTCGACATATTTTACTATTTTATTTCCGTAAAGGAAAGAAAGCTGCTGCGGCTCACAAAAGGATATGTGAAGTTTATGGTGCTAATTGCTTAACAGAGCGCGCGTGTCAGAATTGGTATAAAAAATTCCGTTCTGGAGATTTTTCCCTCAAAGATGAGCAACGTTCTGGTCGGCCTACTGAAGTTGATGATGACCAAATCAAAGTCATAATTGAAGAGGATCGTCATATAACTGTTCGAAAGGTTGCGGAGAGGTTACATCTACCACACACAACCATTGAAAAACATTTAAAATGTCTTGGGCTAGTTAAGAAGCTTGATATTTGGGTACGTCACGAATTGAAAGAAATTCATTTAACACAAAGAATCAACTTTTGCGATATGCACCTTAGACGAAATGAAATCGACCCTTCCTTAAAAAGAATCATCACTGGTGATGAAAAATGGGTCCTGTACAGTAACATAGTTCGAAAACGATCATGGAGCAAACACGATAAACCAGCTCAAACCACATCGAAAACTAAATTGCATCCAAAAAAGATTATGCTGTCAGTTTGGAGGGATTACAAAGGTGTTGTGTTTTTTAAGCCGCTTCCAAGGAACCAAACGATCAATTCTGATGTTTACTGTCAACAATTAATAAAACTGGATGAAGCAATCAAAGAAAAACGGGCAGAATTGTCAAATCGGAAAGGTGTCGTTTTCCACCAAGATAATGCAAGGCCTCACACATCTTTGGCAACTCGTGGGAAACTATTGGAGCCTGGCTGGGAAGTGATGCCACATCCCCCATACAGCCCTGATCTAGCACCATCTGATTACCATTTATTTCGAAGTTTGCAGAATTCTTTGAATTGTAAAACTTTCACAAATGACGATGACCTTCACTCGCACCTGGTTCTGTTTTTTGCTGATAAGGACCAGAAATTTTATGAGCGCGGAATCATGCAGCTGAAAGAAAGATGGCAAAAGGTCATTGAGCAAAATGGAAAATATGTAATTGATTAAAAACTATTCTTTGTTTAAAAAAAAGTGTTTTATTTTATACTACAAAACCGAAAGTACTTAGTTGCCAACCCAATATATTAACTATAAATTCAAACTTCTACGCCAATCTTCAAAACGCCTTTTACAGCAGATATTCTTTCTTATATATATGGATTTGTAATAAAGAAAGTCATTACTAAAACAAGTTGTGAAATAAGTATGTGCAAAGTTGTTAATAGTCGAAAATAGAATAAGACAGCTTTTAATAAATCGCAAAAATAAAAGTAATCCATAGAAGTCATCGACAGATATTGTATTAATATGTAAAGTTGCAGATTCAAGTTTTGACAAATAACATGCTTTTCAAATACCAATATTCTCAACCAATTGATAATCGAGACTATGAACAATATAAATGCAGAAATATTTTCAAAAATTCTCATAAGCATTTCTTTGAGCAAGAGGCAAACATCACTATCAATTATATAAATTAATTTTTTTAACTCTCAGAGGCAATAAGTTATATTATATTGACAGTACATGACATCTATGGGTTAGCTAATTGAACTTTCCCATGAACCAGTTCATGGACATGTTATTATGTTATAAATATATTATACACTATACTCATGTCATCTTATGGCAGATTGGTCTATTTCCCAGGTCGGAAGGTTTTACTTTTTTCAGACGACGCACTACTCTGTTAACTTTAAATAGTAGTCGGACTAAGCTGTTGGGTGAATTGATAATCTCCATCGATATTTGTCGCCGTACAACTTTTCGCAGTGTAAATGTGATATGTACTGGCTTGGATTCGTTGACTCGAATGCACCACTTTTTGAGCCAGGTTTGGATATTTGTCAAGTTCGATTGCAGAATTAGTGATTGTATTTCCGGGTCGGTTTGCTTTATTCGAGATTAGATTTCGGTATCAGAAACCAGCCGTTGACTTACTTAAATTGCTTGAGCATCTTGCAGATTCAAATTTAAGATACAAGGTTTAATAATGTGTAAAAATTTCTCATAATAAAACAGCTTTAAACCACGTTCCCCATCTCGTCAATGCCGGCTTATAGTTTGTACCAAAAAAGTGTTAATAAACACTTTTTTGATACAAACTATAAATTGATCTACTTTTGGATAAGTGTTTCTAATAAATTCAGCTACAAGATGACATGCATGGACCAAACAGGTTATATGAAACAATTGAGAATAAGATTGCTTTAGTAACTTCCCAGCATTAACCATATTCGAATCCCAATCTATAACCAACATTGCAAGTTAGATTGCCGATATATTGAACTTCTGTTTTACAGTTTCTACTATCCTTTCCGCGTTTGTCTTCTGTAATATTCTACTACGTAAATGAAAAGCCAAGGAAGTCTCACAGCTTTTTAAAGTGTGCATTAGCACTTTCAAAATACTATTCTTTCTTGCATCCGTTGTTTCATCTACCGTCAGCCATATTATTTGATCCATAATCATATTTTTCACCCCAGGAAAATTATACTGTAAATGACCTCCTGTTGGCAATCGCCATTCCGCAATGTATTTCAATCAAAAGTTTCGAAATTCTTCATTGTCTACAATATTTTATGGAATTTTGCACACACTTGATATAAAACTAAAGTCATATGGAAATTTATAATATAATACATCACGTTGCGCATTTAACCGGTGTTGTTTGCTATTAACATATGTTTTACACACAAAAATACTGTACGGTAAAATGTTGATATTGCAAGCAATACATTTAATAATAGTGCCAGTGTATTCTAATGTCGAAAATCGGTTAAGAAATCTATTAACACTCGTCAGACATAACAAAGAACGCCGTCGATTCGCCCTCATCAATCTAATCCGACATTCATACACATATCATACGCATATAAATCTCGACCACGGGTATTAAACAAAATATACCATCGCTGCCAATAAGTGCGCACTCGTTTCTGCAGGCCTACTAGGTAGACAGTTTTTAGTTTTGTTATAGACAGGTTTACAGGTTAGGTATATAGTACATTGTCGCTTCTGACAGCAATATAAATGTAGTATTTAATTTGGTAATCGTACGATAGCGATAACGTGATCGGAAAACATTCCTGATTTAAACTACATATATCTATATTACAACTAGTTTTCTGCCAGGACTAACTTTATTTCCTTCACCGTTTTCTCTCTCTAATATTGGAGTGAGTCAATTCTTTCTATAGTCCTTTACACATACGCCCCATTCTTACCATATTATACACCCATGAAGGAACACGAACATCCTCGTTCTATCATATATTCAACATGGTTTCGATCGATGCGAATGCATCGGGAATATGTATTATTTCATATTCAGTTGTCCCGTTGAGGTTAATACACGTTTCATGAACCTGAAATATCGGTCTCACAAATTCGATTTCGGTGTCGTCTCTATGATTTGTAAGATGTTAAATCTTGCTTCACTATATTGTAAATGTGTACAGATAGACATGCAAGTATGGCAGCTATACATTTGGTACAAAGATTTATCCACGCTTTGGGAATGCGAAATTTATTTATAGACATTTTTACCCAGCTGAGAATATATAGCGCGGAAGTCGTAATTTACTAGTTTAAAATAAATACAATTTCTTGCGATTATTGTTTGATTTTAGTCTTCTACATAAACTTTGTTTTAGATAGTTTAGATACAAAAATTTTTACATAAGCCCGTTCGGTTTTACACCATTTATTCAACGAAAAACATATTCTAAAAGAGAACTTTTAATAATTGTACTGTCAATTATTTTCTATCACTTTGGTCCAACGTTCAGGCAATTTCATAATGCCGTCTCCCCAAGAAGTCTTTACTTACGAAAACTTTGATTCATAATTTTTTTCATTAAGGGAATTTTGTAAACAGCGAAACAAATGATAATCGGACTGTGTAACATTTGGGCTATATGGAGGGCGAGGTAGAATATCCTATGAAAACTCTGTCAACTTCTATACTGTAGTTTCAGACGTGTGGGGTCTTAAGTTGTCATTTTTTTTAAATTTAAATAAATTGTTACTAGTCGTTATAGACTAACCTACAGTTTTACTGTATAATCTTAAAAAACTAGGTGCTCGTCCAAGAAGTCCCCAGTGGAACATCTCAGTTCATTTAGTTCAACGCTTTTGTTAACGCGTTATACACAACAAAGTCACTATGCTCTGCTTTTTCACTGTCGCTACGCACTACACAGTTCCAATGGTTTGATCCTTTTAAGCCTTCTGTTCAAGTCGGTATTTTTAGATCTCTGTGAAGATGATCATTGCGATAATACCATGAAGCGTTCACAATACCTCGCAGTACCTTGTTTTGGAATACTTAAATTTTGTCTATATTGCTTTTGGCTGCACACCCCCAGACCTGGATTCCGTATGTCCAGAGAGGTTTTAGAACTTGATTGTATAGTAACAGTTTATTATGCACAGAAAGCTGTGATTTCCGCCCGAGCAACCAGTACATTTTTTATATTTGAGGTTCCCTCCTTTTCTTTTTTCCTAAGTTGTCATAATGAAAAAATATTCGTCGTCTCTTAACTAGCTCACGCCATTTTTTAGCAAAAGCTTGCTTCAAATTGTCAAGTTCTTCACAGTACTTGATCGAATTAATTGTCTGATTATTAGCTAACAGCTTATAGCAGACTATGTTCTTGGAATCCCATCAAATGCATAACATTGAGTAGGTGGAGACTAATCTTCGACGATGTCTGGGGAGCGCTGTCTTTTTTTATACCAAAACCTGCGGCTCATAACGTTGTTATAGATTTCCAATAATCGTATTCTTAAGAAAAAGTTGCTCTTGTTCGTTTTAATGGGGTATATGCTGCATCTGCTGGCGTTCATTAATTCACATCCATGTCGTACGCAATTTAATGTAGCGTAAAATGTGGGTTTTCTTCCGCTACAGCCGTTATTGTGGCTGTGTCAGCCTGGGCGTACCAATTTATCACGGCACGACCGGTAACTACAGACACTGCATATCTTTTTGGCTGCTTCATTTGCTTTTTGTCTTTTCTGGAAATACTACAGAACGATATGCCGACCCAATTCATAACACACATATCTAATTAATTTATGTAATGTCTTTGGTATTTTTTCTAATTGTTGGAAGAAAATTAGAATATTGAGGATTTTAATCTACTTCATGTTGATCTAGAGAGGATATCAGAATAGCGCACAGTAAGTATTTTTTTTAAATACTGGTAAGTATAAAGTAATACCCTTTACTAGAGGATCCGAGGTTATTGTTTTTAATTACGAATTGCATAAAAACAATTTGCAATGCCTTGATTTAATTAACGATTTGGGTATATTATTTGATATGCAAATGATTTTTACTGATTGCCATACTTTTGTTAGCTCATCAGATAGGAAAAGCTTGGGTTTTATCATCAAAAACTGTTGAAGATTCGGTAATATTCAAGCTCACCAAACTCTTTTCTTTTCCCTAGTTCGTTCTTTTCTTGAATACGGTTGCATAATTTGGTACTCTTATTACCAAAGTCATAAACGTCAACTGGAGATGATTCAACGCAGGTTTGCTAAATTTACGTGCTTTCAATTGTATAGTACATATCTTGAAAAGGGGGTTGATCTTGCGTATCTATTTTCTCGCTTTGATCTACTCTCTTTGCAGTTTAGGTGTATTTCTTGTAGTACTACTTTTATATATAAATTATTAGGTTCGTCTAGCCTCCTACGACAAATTAAGTTATTAATTCTTCAATTCGGTACATGGCGTCTTGTTACTTTTTATTTCCCGAATATACTGCCAATGTCACCTCTATATGTCATGTCTCAAAACTTTAATACCAAATTTGGAGATTGTGAACAATTAATCTCATAATTGCTCAATATTATAATAATAAATTTGTTTAAATTTATTCCATACATTTAGCCTATTTTCTTATTAGTTACAGTTACTTTTATTTTTCGTTTTAAGATTTACTTTGAGTTAGAATTCGTTGTTATATACCTGTAACTCGTGCTCTTGGACAAAAAAGTTTATTATTATTATTATTGTAGAAGCTCTTCTACTTCATCTGTTTGTATATATAACGTTCATGTTATATTTTTTAATTACGGGATATGTTCTACATCATTCCCAACTTCATTTTGATGTCGTAGCTGAAGATTTTGGCTATATACCTTAGACTTTTACGAGATCGCCCACATTTGATCCAACCCCATATCATGACTGAACCTCCACAGTGCTTGACAGTAGGGGCTATGCATTCTTCCCAGGCACGCTCACCCTGAACTGAAAATCTCGAATTTAGATTCATCGGTCCACAATACTTTATTCTTCTTCTATGGCAGGCATGGGTAACCTTTGAACATGTTGTGGGCCAAACTTTAATGTGCAAATAAGTTCGCGGGCCGCGTTTAAAAGTAGTACATTAGATATTAGACATGAAATAATGTGACAATGTCTCGCGGGCCGGATAAAATCTTACAGCGGGCTGGATGCAGCCCGCGGGCCGGTGGTTGCCCACATATGTTCTCTGGTCTAATTTTGGTGATCGCATACCCACTTTAAATGTTTTTGCTTGCTTTGCTTGCGTAGAAACGGCTTCTGTATTGCAATTCGTCCATGAAGACCGGCTTCTTTTAATCGCCGTTTAACTCTGGAAACACTTATGGGTTTTCGACGAATAGCATTTATTTCTGCTGTGATTTCTGGGGCTGTTTTTCGTATATTTCTCTTGCTTGTTACCACCATTGCCAGATTTTCTGCTGTGATTGTTGCCCTTGGTCTGCGTTTTCGAGTTCTGCTCAACATACTTCCACATTAACGGTGTTTTTTGATGGTATAACCTACGGTGGATTTAATTTAGGTTCTGTGGCAATTTCGCGGTTGCTTTTACCAGTCTTATGGTATGCGATTATAAACGATTGTGTTTCTATACTCAATTCTTTCCATTTAGATCTAGCCGATTGAACTTCTTCGAAACACACGATGTTATCACTATGAGCACCTCACAAAAACTAACTGCAATTTTGCCAAAATACCCAAGTATAAATACTTAATAGTTTACAATAACAACCTACCTTAAAATAAAATTATAACAATCGAAAATTTCCAAGGATTGAGAGATCTAATCCCTTAAGAGCAATTATTCTGCCTTGAGTTTTATTAGGGTATCATCATTCATTGTGAATAATAGGGTAATCACATAATTATTTTTGAATAAGCTTTTATAGATTTTAGTGTTTACTATGAAACTATTTATTACTACAGAAATAAATTTTATCATTACAACTTTTCCATAGAAACTGTAATGAAACAAGGGTGACCAAATACTTATGAGCTATAGTGAACGTATATTTTTAAATCGTTCATGTATGGAAAGAAATTTTTAGGTTATTATTTTTATTATTATTCGCTCAAACATTTAAATATTCAAGAACTGGAAAAACTTTTAATTTAAACTTAGTTCATACATATGTATATAATTTGTATTGTACGAAATTTAGAAAAATATTGCATTCTTTCCTCAGAAATAACTATTTAACAAAAAAGGTATTTGTTTTTTGTTAAATAGTTATTTCAGAACAAAAACGTATTCGTTTTGCGGAAGAAAGATGAGACATCCTGATGTGCAAATGTTTAATTTTCCATTTGCATACAATAATTCGCCAGTACGGAGAGAGTACTTATAGACGTTCGATTAGTACCCTATTAAATAATCGAACAAACGCAATCGCAATAGCCTGCTTTATAGGAACGCCTGGGGCAATTGAATTCTGTTTGGTTATGACATCGACTTAATTAAATGTGCCCTTTTGAATTTATCGTATGGCTTTATGATATTTCGTCTTTCCGCTTATTGGGTTCGGTCTATTTTGTTTTCTTTGTAAATATTTCCGTTCCGTTTTGTTTTCGTTGCATTAATGTTTTTAAATTCTTTATCGTTGAATAAACAAAAGCGTTTCTAATATAGGAAGTGTCTTATTTTATCAATTTTAGTATGCATAAATTCTTTTCCAAATATTTACTTTGGTATTTTACAGCTTGCGTGTGGCATTTATTATTGTTATTTCGAAGGCGCATTGAATAATTTTGTTACATAAATATGCCCTGGTGAATATTTTCCGAATACATTTGAGAATCGGTGGGAGAATAAATTGCAGTTCTGTGATCTAATACGAGGGTAGCCGTTTATATTTTTGGAATAGCAAACAAAAAAAAATTTTTTATTATCGAAAATCCCGAAAATTTGAATGCCTCAATTGCCTCTTCCGACAGCGAAAACCACCCTCGTGTTTCTGAAGAAAATGTTGCACGAATTCAAATTGGTTTCTAACGTAATCCTTCAAAATCAACTCGTCGTGCCAGTCGGGAGTTACCACTGTCTACAACAATTTGTTTTGAGACGTCGGCTGGTAATGAAGCCGTACAAGCTACACTTGATATAAGCTCTGCGTCCTGATGACAAACGGAAACGTGTGGCATTTTGTAACGAGATTCATGATGCTATTGACAACGATAACACTTTCGCACAACGCATCGTGTTCAATGATGAAGCGACTTTCCATGTTAATAGTCTGGTAAACAAACATAAAGTTCGAATTTGAGGTCTACAGAACCCGCATGCACCCATTGAACATGTACGAGATTCGCCTAAAGTCGATGTGTTTTGTGCGATATCATGATCATCTGTTTACGGCCTATTCTTTTTTAATGGAAACACGGTTAACGGTCAGTAGTATCTCGCTATGTTACAAAACTGGTTGTTTCCGAGGCTGCACAAAGACAACTTCATTTTTCAAGAGTCGCCAAGTACGTGAATATCTGTTTGAAACTCTAACTAACCGTTGGACTGGTCGTCAAGGACCTGGCGACTTAGCATGTCTCAGCTGGGCTTCACGGTCACCGGATTTGACACCTTGTGACTTCTTCCTGTGGCGTTTCGTTAAAGACAACGTTTATGTACCACCACTCACTCAGAACCTAGAAGAGTTGAAGAACCGGATCCGTATTGCTATAACATCAGTGACGAAGGACTTGCTTGCCCGAGTATGGGAGGAATTTGAGTATCGATGTGATATCGTTCGTGTCGCCGATGGAGAACATATTGAACATCTGTAATCTGAACTTGAGAGGTTCGTAAGTATGTGTGTAAAGTTTCATATTCGTATGTCTTAAAGTTTAATAAATATATGCATTCGAAATACGTATATTCTTTTTGAAACAGCCTGTATATAGTTGTAATCGAAATTGCAAAATTGGTTTTGCGTGATTCTCTCTATAACAACAGAAAAGACATTAAATAACACCTGAAGAATTAATAGTTGAATTTAATTTCAAGTATAATTCAATTATATAGGCCTGCCACATTAGTTTTTTTATATTGATACGAGTTCTTGTATACATAATAATTTTTATCGCGTTTTAAATTGTTTTTATTTTTTAGATAAGGATTCGATTTTAAGACACCTAAAAGTTATTAAAGCAAGACAATGTATTACGTACACCTTGATAGATTTGTCGTCGTTCTTTTTTTCCCGTAGACTTTGTTTTGCGTAAATGCATGCAAGTGTGCGCTTTACGTAATACTAATACGAAACGAAGTTTTAGTTTTCCACTTTTCATGTATTGCATTAACTGTGCATAATGCCAGACGATGTAAAGAAATTCTGTATACAGACTGAAGTGCGGAACAAATATGCATTGTGAGTGTGCACTTGCATGACAGCACTTCAAAGAGTCCTCTGCAGTAAAGAATTTCCGTGAAAGCTTGCGTACTTTTGCAAAAACGTGATTTGAGTAAGCATATTTATCAACATACTTCAGTGGAAAGTTAAAAAATGGTGCAATTTCTCCGCGTCCAGAAAAATGCTTGGTCGAATATATTATAATATTTTGTGCGTCCCACGATTTATTGCTTTTCGAATACTTCGAACGATGACTCAATTTATGTAACGACATCTTTGTTACATATTTATTAAATCCAATATTATTTTTGAAGTTAAGCTTTTTAGTTTATCATGCTCATGCATTTTTTTAAAATAAGACGATTGATTCAAACGAGGTTCATCGTTATTGATCTCGATCAAAAGTACCTAAAATAAGATTAGAAAATAAAAATTAATTAAAATAAATAACCTGGAAGGTTGTTGCGCAGTAGCTTGAAACATAAAATAGGAATAATTTGAAAATTGTTAGAAAGCCGAAGTTTTATTTTTTAAAAAGATTATATTGAGTCTTACTACATATAGTATGGAAACTTATGGAAAAAAATCAATAATTCCAAAACTAAATATTTCACAAGAATTTTGAAAAAACTAATTATTCTAGTGACGTTGAATTTTATATACAGGGTGTTTTAAAAAGAATGTACGTATTTCGAATGCATATATTTATTAAACAGACATACGAATATGAAACTTTACACATATACATATTTACGAACCTCTCAAGTTCAGATTACAGATATTCAGTATGTCCTCCATCAGCGAGACGAACATTATCATATCGATAATTAAATTCCTCTCATACTCGGGCAAGTATGTCCTTCGTCACTGATGTTATGGCAGTATGGATCCGGTTCTTCAACTCTTCCAGGTTCTGTGGGAGTGGTGGTACATGAACGCTTGTCTTTAACGAAACCCCACAGGAAGAAGTCACAGGGTGTCAAATCCGGTGACCGTGACGCCCAGGTGATACATGCTAAGTCGCCAGCTCTTGGACGACCAATCCATCGGTTCGATAGAGTTTCATTCAGATATTCAAGCACTTGGCGAATCCGGTGAGGAGGTACCCCGTCTTATTGAAAAATGAAGTTGTCTTCGTGCAGCCTCGGAAAGAACCAGTTTTGTAACATAGCAAGATACTGCTGACCGTTAACCGTGTTTCCATCAAAGAAGAATGGGCCGTAAACAGATGATCGGGATATCGCACAAAACACATTGATTTTAGGCGAATCTCGTACATGTTTAATGGCTGCATGTGGGTTCTGTAGACTTCAAATTCGAACATTGTGTTTGTTTACCAGACTACTAACTAATGGAAAGTCGCTTCATCACTAAACTCGTTGCGTTGTGCCAAAGTGTTATCATTGTCAAAAGCATCATGAATCTCGTTACAAAATGCTACAAGTTTCTGTTTGTCATCAGGACGCAGAGCTTGTAGCAACTGTAACTTGTACGGCTTCATAACCAACCTACGTCTCAAAACACACCAAATTGTTGTTGTAGACAGTTGTAACTCCTGACTGACACGACGAGTTGATCTTGAAGGATTACATTGGAAAGCGGTTTGAATTCGTGCAACATATTCTTCAGAAACACGAGAGCGGCCAGCACTCTTTCCTTTACATACACATTCTGTATCTACAAACTGTCGATACCATCTGCGAATGTTCCACGCATTCGGAGAACTAATTTGCTAGCTCAACCTGAAACGTTTTTGCACTGTAATCACGGAATTGCACTTCGCAAACTTGAGAACACAAAATGATTTCTGCTGCGGAGTAGCCATTTTAAACATATAGTATGACGGTTACAAAGGAAAACAGAAGATAACTGACATCTAGTGGCTATTCAATAAAGTAGACTATGTATTCGTTTCTCCAATAGCCGAGCTGAGGCACAGCGATCGATAGTTTGGACAAAATAAAACGCTGTATTTTACACGTTACAGGTTACAATTTATAACTCATAAATTTTTTTCTTATGTTCATTTTGAATAGAAATTACGTCTTGTCCTGCTCTTGATAGAACTTTGAATCAACGCCCGTATTTTTGGCGTATCTAGCGATCCTCTCGCTTGACTCCCAAGGTGCTTATTAGTTCAAAAAAATGTGGAGAGTGGAGTGATTCCCTGTTAGTATTACGTAATAGGACGCCAAAATATTGTAACCCTGAAAGCCCTGCTGCCAATATTTAAGCAAAAGATTCAAAAAAAGCGTTCGTTGTTCTGTTAACTAAAACCGTTTTGAAAAACAAAAAGAAAAGTTCGGCTCTGTTCAAGTTTATTATTTGTTCAAAACTATTGATTTGCAAGATATCGAGTATGACCGTTCATTATAAATACGTATTAAATGAGCAGAAAAAAGAGATTCTTACGAAATTGTAATTAACTACTCTAAATAAAATCTGAGAAAGTTTTCTCCCTCTATACGTATAGTTGTTATAATTGTATATGTGCTCCTAAGTGGATACACCCCTATTACAGCAACAGAGCACAACCACAAGATAATTGCAAAGAAAAAAATTATACAAATTAATAAAGTTAAGACTTTTCACTGACTTAATCGTTAACTTAAATATTGGGTCTGGGAAAAAGTTCGTGGCGTTTTTCCCGATAGATGGCATTGGTTGCCGATAACTAAAGAACAACAAGTCACAGCGACACCACCGACGGCTCGTTTTTTAGATGACCTTCCGAACACGTTAGTTTGAGCGTAGAAACATTGTAATCGGTGCAGTGGTTGGAAAGTTATTCGCACTTGAAAATGGAGAAGAATAATGAGAAATTTCGCTATATTCTGCAATATTATTATGATAAGGGGAAGAACGCTGCGCAGGCTTGTGATAAAATTTGTGCTGTGTACGGTGAAGGTACTTTATCGAAATCTGTTGCGCGGAAATGGTTCGCTCGCTTTCGTTCTGGAAATTTCAATGTGAAAGATGAGTCACGCTCCGGTCGTCCAATCACTGAAAAATCTGATGAAATTCTTGAAAAAGTCCAACAAGATAAGCATATCAGCAGTGTCGATATTGGCATGGAGCTAGGCATTGACCACAAAACTGTTTTGAACCATTTACACAAAGCTGGTTACAAAAAAAAGCTTGACGTATGGGTTCCTCATGAGTTGAGCGTGAAAAACATGATGGACCGAATTAACATCTGCGATGCGCTGCTGAAACGGAATGAAATCGAGCCGTTTCTGAAACGTTTAATAACCGGAGATGAAAAATGGATTACGTACGATAATCGGAAGCGTAAAAGATCGTGGATAAAGGATGGTGAGCCGTCACAAGCGTTCGCTAAGCCAACATTGACGCCAAAAAAAGTGATGCTGTGTGTATGGTGGGACTGGAGGGGAATCGTCCACTACGAGCTACTTCCAACTGGTCAGACGATTGATTCTCAACTCTACTGTGCACAACTAGAGAGATTACGCTAGGCGATTGAAAGAAAACGGCCCGAATTGATTAATAGGAAAGGTGTTGTCTTCCATCATGACAACGCCCGACCACACACTTCTTTGATGACCCGTCAAAAATTGAGAGAGTTTGGTTGGGAAGTTTTGATGCACCCACCTTACAGTCCGGATATAGCACCCTCTGACTATCATCTGTTTCGATCTCTGCAGAACTCTCTCAATGGAATTAAGTTGGTTTCAAAAGAAGCCTGTGAAAACTACTTGATTCAGTTTTTCGACCAGAAACCACAGAAGTTTTTCACCGATGGGATCATGGATCTACCAAAAAAATGGCGAAACATTGTCGATAATAATGGAGCATATTCGGTTTAAATGAATTCGTCCACGCGCCATGCGGGGACCAGTTGAATTTTACTGAAAAAACGCCACGAACTTTTTCCCAGACCCAATATTAAAGAAATAACAAAAGTAAAGTTTGACTGTGGTTTTCAAAGGCAGTCGTTAAGTGAATTAAAAGAAAGCTCTAATAGTTGGCCGATGGCAAACTATTTACGTGTTAATGAGCAAAGAAAATGATCAATTAAAAGCTAGCCGCTGTTACCACTGACTTTAGAATTGATTAACACTTGCAATATCCAATAAATAAAATAAAATAGTGGTACGAACGTTTAATCCCAGGTTCAATATTCGAATGACTTTGATGAATCTAGTCCAATTACTACCCCTTGAGCTGCGGTTCGAGTTCGGTCTTCCTGATTAGACAGGCATGAGATGCTTACGTTCACATTAATTTCGTCCGTGCGACAATTATTATATTACCCGCAGTTATTAAGTAGGTAGGGTAAACTTAGAACCCTGTTTTTTTTCGACGGTTAATTACCTAGATCTAAGATCGTCCCATTGATAAATAAAGAAAAATAGCTAACAAAATTCTATTAGAATTTTTCGAACACCACATGCAGTGTTTCTTTTTTGTTTCACAAACATGCTCAACTAGCTTTCACTGTAAGATCGATAAAATATTTAATTCGGCTTTATTCAAATCCAACCAATGTTGACAGAAACAAAATAAATATTTCCAATATAACAAGCCCGATTATAAATTCTAAGTTGGGACTTTTAAAGGGCGTAAGATCGGAAACTTGCAATCACCTAGAAAGTTAACGTTGGAAAGGAGAGAGAAACTCTTGTCCATCTTCTTTCAAATGACTAGATATCAAGAAAAGGTGAATGCTAAGATTATCGCCAGATAATTACAAAACTAAGATCGGAAACTTGCAATCACCTAGAAAGTTAATGTTGGAAAGGGGAGAGAAACTCTAGTCCATCTTCTTTCAAATGACTAGATATTAAGAAAAAGTGAATGCTAAGATTATGGCCAGATAATTGTAAAACTACTGGAAAAAATTTCAATCAATATGCGGTCTCAGAAGTACCCGACCCAACAAAAAAAACACACAAATTTTGGATATTTTTCAACATAATCTCCTATCAGCTCCATACACTTTTTCCAGCGATGTTCAGTAAGTTCGATTCCCTTTTTGTAATAAGAACAACTGTCTTGCCCCTCAAAATAGCCATTAACTGCCATCGCTTCTTCATCATTGGAAAATCTTTGACTACTGAGACATTTTTTCAAGTTTAGGAACAGAAAATAATCCGAGGGGGCTAAATTTGGCGAATAGGGTGCATGAGCTAGAAATTCAAATTTTAATCGATTAATTTTGGCCATTGCAATAACGGGTTTGTGAGCTGGTGCATTGTCTTGGTGAAACAGCACTTTCTTTTTAGCCAAATGCGGCCTTTTTTGCTTAATTTCTTCGCTCAAACGTTGCAATAAGTTCGCATAATACTCGCTGTTGACAGTTTTTCCTTTTTCAAGATAGTCAATGAAAATTATTCCACGCACATCCCAAAAAAACCGATGCCATGACCTTGCCTGCAGACGAAACGGTCTTCGTCTTCTCCCGGGTGTGAAGTGATGGGCCCACGTTTCATCGATGGTTATGAAACAGCGCAAAAATTCTGCTTCGTTGCTGTGAAACTTCGTTAAACACTCAATTGAAACATTTTCACGACACTGTTTTTGCTCGAGTGTGAGCGGCACCCATCTTGCACACAGCTTTCTCATGTCCAAATTTTCAGATAATGTGCGATGTATCGCATATTTTGAAATGCCTACTATGTCTGCACTTTCAGTCGACGATTATCCAGTACCGCTTTGTGGATTTTCTTCACCATTTCTGGAGTCGTCACCTCATTTAGTCGACCACTGCAATGCTCGTCTTGGCAGCTCGTGCGGCCCCGTTTAAGCTCTGCTACTCAAAATTTCACTACTATAAACGAAGCAGAAGACTCACTCAGAGAAGAATCCAATTCAGCTTTTATATCGGTTGGGCTGAGGCCTTTCAAATAAAAGTATTGTAACACGTAACAATGACCAATTTTCTCCATTTTTACAAATTCACTGAAAACGTTCTACATTGATGGCTGTCAAACAAATACTAAACAACGTAGCGTCTTGAAGCTTTAAACATATGCTTTATAGATTGTGTACTTTCTAATACAGCGATATTTTTCAAACAACTACCACCATCTCTAGGTCAGGCCCGGTACTTATGGAACTGCCCTCGTACAAAGACAATAGACTATTAAACAAAATTAAAGTTTCGATGTGATCTGTAATCGATAAATTAAAATCGGTCTTATTGATTATGAACTACGTCGGACAGATACGAGAGGGCGTTAAGCGTACCAAAGAACAATTAAAATACACTTATCCAATAACATACACAGGTGAAATTTTATGTTCGTAACAGTCTTTTCAAAAACTTCGCATCTATCAGGTTGTTACAAATGTAATGTCCGTTTTTTCCTTGAGTCTGAACTGAATCGCACCTGTGCGAAGACGTGTATGTTTTTGGTGAAAATTATTATTGCATTTGTAGAAAAGGTTATTTATTTTGAAGTGTGTACCTGTTCCATTTCTTGGAAAGATTAATACACCTGTCCTTGCCTCGCCTATGGAAATGCTGTCGGCAAGAGATATTCGGGTAACTTACCTCTTTCAATGGAAAAAGGGATTAAATGCAGCTGCAGCAACGCGAGAAATTAATCAGACGTTCGGTGAAACCACGTGTAATGAACACACATTACGGCGATGGTTTAAAAAATTCAGCGAGGGAAATTTTGATTTGGAAAATGAACCTCGCGGATATGCGCGTAGCACCGTTAATGACGACGAGCTGCGTGTAGAAGTTGAAAGTAATCCGTCGATAATAGTGCGTAGGCTTGCAGAAACATTTCAAGTATCCATTGCCACCATTAGTCGTCACCTTTCTTCGATTGGCAAAGTGAAGAAACACCTTATTCACCTGACCTTTCGCCAACTGATTTTCATTTTTTCCTAAGTTTAGACAATCACTTAAAAAATAGGGACTTCCCTGACCGGGAGTCTGTAATAGCAGTGTTTGAGCAATATGTGAGCTGCCAAAACCTAGATTTCTTTTCAAAGGGAATTTTTCAGCTTCCAGGCCGTTGGCAACAAACTATTGATGTAAATGGAGACTATTTTGCAGAATAAATATTTATATTTTTTTTAATTTAGACTTTTTTTTATTCCTTACAAAATCGGACATTTCATATGTAACAACCTGATAATATCTTTATGGTAAATACAATGAACAATATTGTGAGAAGGCGTTTTATTATTTTTTGATTAATATATTTATCTTTCACATTTTTTAAATGTTGCCACTTTTTGGGAAAAAAACAAGGAAAATAATAACACCAATTGTGAGAAAACCTAAAAATTGAAGTTTCAATTTTTAGTTGTTGTAGTTGGCAGATCACTTTTATATAGGACATAAAGGACCGCGCCTAGAAGACTACTCTGAGGAACGTTTGGTTGAATGGAGTTGAGTTCGGAAAGTCCAGTTTCTTTTTTGTACGAAAAAGTGTCTATTTGTCGTGAAGGATTTAATGAGTTGGTAATAGGAGATGAGGCAATTTTTTTTTTGGTTTGTAATGTAGGTTTTTGAGTAAAAGCCTTTGTCAAAAGCTTAGCATAAGGAATATTTTTATTGTTCGAACATGTACATAATTTTAAATAATACACTTCAATTGCCCTGTATCCAAGCTTTTTACGGAGAACGCTCATTAACTTGATGTGTAGTATCGCAAACAAAAACAGGGATATGTTTAGTTAATTATATTTCATTAGTGATTTTCGTGATTTGATTTTTTTCAATCAATAGATTTCATTGCTTCTTTTAATATTGATCAATAAGGTTGATATATAACCCCCTTTCCACATTAACTTTGTAAATTCTGTATACGCATTTCGACAACCAAGTTGTCATCTTCAGCAGATAATTTCAAAGTGTCGCACCTGGTAAAACACGGCGAAAAACAACCGTACGAAAATCAAACTCCGTACGCGATCCACACCGTGGAAAACGCAAGTGTGATTTTCTTGCGGTTGTTTTTCGCCGTGTTTTACCAGGTGCGACACTTTGAAATTATCTGCTGATGATGACAACTTGGTTGTCGAAATGCGTATACAGAATTTACAAAGTTAATGTGGAAAGGGGGTTATATATCAACCTTATTGATCAAGTCAATCAATCACAGGCTCCATCAAATTCAATTCTTTTAATATTATTAATCCTTTTAAATTTTTAAATTTTTTTATTAGTTGCCTTATGATTAGGTTCCAACTTGTTGGGCAATAAAATTCCTATTCTTATTATTACACAAAAGACATAAATGAAATTCAATTTAATAAATACAGGCAAACAAATATTAAAATTTATATACTTTAGATTCTCCCCTCGTTTTTTAAAATAATCTTCATTGACTATTACTATCAATACCCTCTTTATTTTAATTGATGGGCTGAAATGCAAGTGCATACATGATACACGGCTTCAATTACAAATTGGATTTGATCGAAGTGCTATCAAATTCAGTGGTTAATTAAGATAATTATTACACTTCATGGACATGCGAGTGTCCAAATCTGCGGCAGCTATAACTTCCAGGTCGTTAGTTCAGATAAAATTGTCGATATCGTTTGCAAGTTGGACATGATATATCTTCAATATTTGAAATAAAAAATTTAAAATAAAGAAAAACGGATACACAGATTATTAAAATTTTGACTTACTTTCATTTATTATCTTGCATACAGCAATCGTTTTGTAATACAGTGGTTTCATCAGATGTTTGAGGTAAACTAAATTCAAACATATGTATATTGTATATGTATATTGTAATATGTATATAATATACATATTTACGCTTGAGCGACGTTGGGATTTATTGGAAATTTATTTCCAAAACAAAGACAGTTGGTCGGACATTGCACGAAAATGTCGTACAAAATTTGGTCGCAGAGAAGGACCAACAGTGCCCGGTATACGCAACTTTATTGGTAAAGTTCGTGAAACTGGTTTCATTGTTGATGCGCCAACACATGAGCGTGCTCGTACAGTACGTACACCCGAAAATATCGAAGCTGTGGCTGACAGTGTGCGTGAGAATCCATTAACATCAACTCGTCATCGTTTTCAAGAATTGAACATTTCACGCAACAGTTTACATCGAATTTTGCGAAATGATCTCGGTATGACGCCTTACAAAGTTCAATTGGTTAAAATGTTAACTTATTTTCATTTATTATCTTGCATATAGCAATTGTTTTGTAATACAGTGGTTTCATCAGATGTTTGAGGTAAACTAAATTCTAACATATGTATATTGTAAAATGCACACACACACACACACAAACAAATATATATATATATATATATATATATATATATATATACCGTGAATATATTTTATAATGCAACATGCACATACGTACATACACTAGTTGCTAGAGTAACGTAATAATGAAATGACAGCAATGTATTTTAGCGTGTATTTTATTTTGCAACATAGGATGTGAAATACAGTAGTTGAACGAAATTTAAAAACTAATTTAACAAATTTTCAAAAATGTCACCATTGACGGCCAGACAGTATCCTAAGCGATTGTAGAATTCATTTATTGTATTTTGTATCTGCTCTGGAGTTATTTCTCTTGCAGCAACTCGTATTCTACTTTCAATTGGTCAATATTGTTTAGAGGTTCTACATGAGAAACTTTATTTCTGATACATGACCAAAGAAAGAAATCGTTTGGAGACAGGTCTGGTGACCTTGCGGACCATTCTACTTCTCCTCCACGGCCTATCCAACGGTTTGGACATCTTTGGTTGAAAAATCTTCTAACCATATGAGAATTATGTGCCGGCGCGCCATCATGCTGGTACCAAATCTCACCATCAATATTTAAAGCGTGGAGGTCTGGCATAACTCTGTACTCCAGCAATTCTAAATATTTTTCTCCTGTAAGAGTACCCTCAATAAAAAACGGTCCTACAATATGGTGTCCAATCAACCCAGTCCAAACATTGACTTTCTGTGGCCGCTGAGTCCTTGTGATATGATATCTATGCAAATTTTGTCTATTCCAGTAGCGGCAGTTCTGTGAATTTACTTCACCATTTACATAAAATGTTGCTTCATCTGTAAAGCAAATTCTGCGTAGTAAAGTATCATCATTATGAAGCTTATCCAACATGATTTCACAAAAGTTACTTCTTCTTTCTGCGTCATTCGCAATTAGTTCCTGATGGTTTTGAAAATAATACGACTTAAAATGTTCTCGTTTTAGTAGTTTATGCACGGAAGATTTGCTTACATTTGTAGTTTGTGCTGAAGCTCTTGTGGAGAGCATATTATTATTTTCGATTGTTTGTAGAATTTCATCTCTTTTGGCGTTAGTAATAACATATCTTGGCCTATTCTTTTTTTTATGATTAGGAACGATGCATCCATTATTTTTATACTTCTGTACTAACCTACTTATTGTAGTCGGACTCGGTCTTGGACGGTCAGGATATGTAATTTGAAACAAATCTGCTACTCTCCTCAAACTCATATTCGAGTTATACCAGTTCACTAATAACAGTTTTTCTTCTACACTATACATACCTCAAAAATAGAGTAACTTATTTTGACATCCTATGTTGCAAAATAAAATACACGCTAAAATACATTGCTGTCATTTCATTATTACGTTACTCTAGCAACTAGTGTATGTACATATGTGCATGTTGCATTATAAAATATATTCACGGTATATACAGTCAAGTGCACGACAGTAGCAGAAGTCTTAAATTTGCCGAAACATCAATTTATACGTTAAATAAGAGAAATTCAGGTTTATTGAACTTTTTATTCCAACATGTTACCTTACATTAAGTATAACAATGAATAGACAGGTTTCTTAATACCAAAGACAAAATAAAACTTTATATTTTAAGACGAACAAAATAACTGTGAATTAAAAGAGCAGTCATACCAAAATACTAACCAAATGTCATTTTTACTTAATTAATTAGATCGATCGACTTAATATTTTGTTACTTGACCTTTATTGTTTATTACCTCTTGACCCCTGTGGGGCAACGAGTTCACCAGTTGACCACGTGCCTCTGCTGAAATTGATTGCCATTCGGCTTGGCATATTCAATAATGATCGTCAATATTTTGCGCCTTAGCAGCAGATACAGTCTTTTTCAACTCCACCCATAAATTTTCAATGGGGTTTAAGACTGGCGATTGTGCCGGCCAACTCAAGACCTGAATGTTATTATCTCGAAACCATGTTTGCGCTTTACAAGAAACATGCTTCGGATCGTTATCCTGCATATAACGGGTGGTATAAATTTGAACTACCGGTTATTCGGATCCGGCAATACTTATGTCATTCTATTCTGTCATAAAATTCAGTATATTATCTCCACTGAACGAAATGATTCGATTTACGATTGAGCAACGTTGGGATTTATTGGAAATTTATTTGCAAAACAAAGACAATTGGTTGGAAATTGCACGAAAATGTCGTACAAAATTTGGTCGTAGTGGAGGACCAACAGTGTCCGGTATATGCAAGTTTATTGCTAAAGTTCGTAAAACTGGTTTCATTGTTGATGCGCCAAGACGTGAGCGTGCTCGTACAGTGCGTGCACACGAAAATATCGAAGCCGTGGCTGAAAGAGTGCGTGAGAATCCATCAACATCAACTCGTCATCGTTTTCAAGAATTGAACATTTCACGCACCAGTTTACGTCGAATTTTGCGAAAAGATCTGGGTATGGCGCCTTACAAAGTTCAATTGGTTCAAGAGTTGAAGCCGCATGAACATCCGCTTCGTCTTCGCTTCGCTAGATGGGCCAACAAGAAACTTCACGATGATGTCGATTTTGCCAAAAAAATCATCTTTTCGGATGAAGCTCATTTTCATCTTGGTTGGAACGCTAACAAGCAAAATTGCCGTATTTGGGGCTCAGAAAACCCACACGTGGTCTTAGAGAAGCCAATGCATCCATTACGAGTGTCTGTTTGGTGCGGCTTGTGGAGCGGAAGCATCATTGGCCCATATTTCTTTGAAAATGAGAACGGCGCAACCATTACGGTCAATAAAGACAACTATAGCACCATGATTTTTTGTGCCCGCTCTTCATGGTATAGATGTGAACGATGTTTGGTTTCAACAGGATGGTGCAACTTGCCACACTCCTCATGCCACAATCGATTTATTGCGTCAAACGTTTGATGGCCGTTTAATTAGCCGAAATGGTGATGTCAATTGGTCGCCAAGAAGCTGCGATTTGACACTGTTGGTCTATTTTCTGTGGGGCGCCGTTAAAGACAAGTGTTATGCCGACAAACCAGAGACAATTGAGCATTCGAAGGCCAACATTCGTGTTGGCATTGTCGAGATACGACTCCATACATTCGAAAAGTGCTCGAAAATTGGTCCGATCGAATGGAGTACTGTGAGGTCAGCCGCGGTAGCCATATGAATGAAATAATATTCCATCTCTAACCGGAACAATTGTACTTCCCAACAAAAAAATAAATTTAGCAAAATTTCAAACCGTTTTTGTTTTATTGAATTTTTAAATTTAAACTTTCATTATGCCTTCTATTTTGGGTAAAGGGTTTACGCCATACCACGAAAAACACCCTCATAGCATGATGCTTGAGCCTCCGAATTTTTGGTGTACTGTGGTTGAATTGCTGTCAATGGTGGTCTTCGTACATGTTGTTCCTATGCATCGGAATTAAATAAAACTATTTTCGATTCATCGGACATCCTTCACAGTATATTGCGCTACTTTTTTTCGTTCCATTATAAGAATTCATGGCAAATAATGTTATGTATCGCTTCTCCTAACTCAAAATAGTTTTTGTTGTGTGTAAAAGTATATCGGTTCGCTATTTTATACTTTTCGTATTAATTTTTCCGTTAAGAATGTTAATAAAAGGTCGCTAATTGAAAATAAAACAAACAAATAACGTGTAAAAACTTCAAATCGGAAGCATAGTATGCAAATAAATATGCCTTCACTGTACTACTTCATTGTACTTCAAGCGACCAGTGTACTAAAGGTAGTGCAGCAACACTTCATATGCTATAGCGCGAACAACTTTATACGAATGAAGCCGTTTTATCTATTTTTTATTAAAATGTAGTGTTATAGATTTAAAAAAATACTTATTAACACTTTCTACAGTCAAATCTTGTAAAATAAAACTAAATAAGTAATCAGCTGCCAATACGAAATAAATCGCTTGCACAAACCGGGATTCCCCTCATTTTTATTTTATAACTTTTTGCAAACGGTTGTTGTATGTACTCTTACTGATAGGCAAAAATCGTAGCCAGAGTGAAAAACTACATAATATAATTTTTATTTTAACTTGAACTTGCGTACTATTTATACTAGAGAGGGCGTCAATGGGTTAATAACCGAGACGACTGCCTTCGACTGAGGAGATTGGTAAACTGCATCTTGAGTGGACAACTTTGGGTCAATCAACGCTTGGTAGGCTTTTTATTTTAACTTTTCGATTTTAAAAAGGTATCAAATTCGGGATATAATCACTACAAGTACCAAACACCAAGTAACATCAGTTTCGTTAAGAAAATTGGGAAAAATATATCCGAATATACTTAACAATCTTGGGATATTATTATCGGATATATCAGAGATTAGTATATAATTATTGTTTGCTTTATTGATAAATAAAGTTGTTTTGGTGAAATATAATTTATTTATGATTCAACCTGACACGACCTCAATACTATAAAAGTAACAGGTGAGGCAAAAGTAATGTCATAATTTGAATTGGCTGCCATTTTTGCAGATGGCGCCAAATGTCACTGTGCTTTGATAATTATGATGTAGATATATAGAGAATTAGTTGCCAACAAGCCAATTACATTTTGAGGTAATACATACCTCAAGAACGTGGAATTATTGTCACCGCTTATTGACAAATTTTCAGTCTGTTGTTTTAGCGCACCGTGAATTTCGTCGTCGTTTTCCTCGTCGTCGTGTTCCATGTGCTCGAACAATTAAGCGTTTGGCTGAGCGCCTCGTGCAAACTGGGTCCACTACAGATGTCGCAAGAAGTGGAAGGCCTCGTATTGCTGGTTCGACCGAGAACATCACTGCTGTTGCCGACAACGTCAGAGAGAATCTACAAAAATCAACGAGACGACGATGCACACCTTTGCAACGAATTTTGGTTAAAGATTTGAAAATGTTCCTTTACGAAGTGCAAACTGCATGAAGAGCCATTGCATCCCCTCAAAGTGACTGTTTGGTGCTGCATTTGTCGTGAAAAAGTGATTGGACCTTATTTTTTTACAGACGCCGATGGCACCACCATAACCATAAATGGTGAGCGTTACAGGTAGATGCTAAACGGGTTTTTTGGCGCAAGTTACTGCATCGGGTCTCGATCAATGTTGATTTCAACAAGACGGAGCAACCGCTCACACAGCTCGGGCAACGATGGAGATTTTGAGACACCAATTTCCAGGTCGAGTGATCTCCCGTTTTGGGGATTTGAACTGGCCGACCAGATCGCCAGATCTAGCAGTGCCAGACTTCTTCCTTTGGGGCTTTTTAAAATCTCACGTTTACCACAACAAACCACGAACCTTGCAAGTCTTGAAAGCTAACATTGAAGAAGAAATCGCCAATTTGGAGCCAGGTGTTTTGCGAGCAACAATTCAAAATGCCCTCAAACGAGTGCAATTATGCATCAACTCGGGAGGTGATCGTTTGAGCGATATAATTTTTTCCCATTAATGTCATCAATTTTACACTTTTAAATAAACTTTTTATGAAAACAGTGGTCTTTTTTTCCATTTATAACAAAGTGGTAGCCAGTTCAAATTATGACATTACTTTTGCGCCACCCGTTATAAGGGATATACTGATATGGTAAAATTATAATGTCGTTTAAATTATCAACTTTTCGCTGTACACTCATATTCTTAAATTAGATTTAGATTTGTATTGTAGCTAAAAGAATCATAAATTGTAAGGTATATTTTGTGGGATTTACTAGATATTCATACATGTGCATTAACTGCAATTTTTTATCTAAGTATATGTGATGAAATATGTATTTATGACGTAATACACATGCGTACAGATTTTAAATACACTAAACCTTATAATCCGCACTGGATATCCAAAAAATATTACTCCAGATTTATTTCAAAAGTTATAATACTTAAATACCTTCACGGAACATTCTAAATTTATTTTGCGTTTACCGTAGCTAAACTTTCGCATAGTTATTTATCTTTTTTAAGATTCTCTGAATTATTAAAATTGTTGGGACTTTATAAATGAAAATTACTAACTCAGGCCAATTATATTCAATCCGTGGGGAGCGTCCCCTCTCACCGGGGACGCGATAATACTAAATGATAGATGTGAGCATTTTGAGTGAATAAGGAAAAATATTAATTTGTTTGGAAAATTGTCTAATTTACCTTCATGAACATTTAGCCGTTAAGAAGCTATGTTCACATTGGGTACCACATAATTTGACATCCGCTCAAAAAAAGACTCGCGTCGATTAGTGCCAAGAAATGCACAAAAATACAATGGCGGTGCTTCAAAAAACATTTATAAAGTCGTCACGGGTGATGAATCTAGGATCTATACGTATGAGCTCGATAGTAAATAGCAGTCGACTGTGTGGGTATTCCAAGATGAGCCAAAACCAACAAAAGTTGTTCGCCCTCCAAGAACATCAAAACAAATGGTCGCCTGTTTTTTCCGGAAAAACCGGTCACGTTGCAGCTGTGCGTTTGGAGAGTTGTAGAACGGTCAGGTACGAATGGTACACAACTACTTGAAATACAGACAGATCATTCTCCACCATGACAATGCGAGCCCTCACAGGTCGGTTCAAATAATTGAATATTTGACCGGGCAAAACATTGAATTGATGAGCCATCCGTCGTACAACCCTGATCTAGTACCCTGTGATTTCTTTTTGTTTCCATACGTGAAGAATAAACTTCGTGGTCAACGGTTTTCTACGCCGGAAGAGGCAGTTGAAGCATTCAAAATTCATATTTTGGATATACCGCCTTCACAGTGGCAGCAATGCTTTTTGGATTGGTTTAAACGAATGCAAAGGTACATTGATTTCCAAGGAGAATATTTTGAAAAGCAATAAAATATTTTCGATAATAAAATTTCTTTTTTTTATTTTCTATTCGCGAAATATAAACGGCTACCCTCGTATATCTCAGGGCGACCGTGAACAGTATTCTTCCCCATGATAAAGAAAATTTTATTTTGAAGTAACGCTAAGAATATGAATGCAGTACTTATTCCAAATCTCTTGCATACACACGTTGAATTTGTTAAAAAAATAAACAGAAATTTTATCTCCACTTTACTAATTCCTGCAGTTAGTGCTCAACTGCCTTTCTCGTTTATTACTCGTATGCAATCTTTTGTATACAGAATGGACAAGGATCATTAAACCAGAACAATCATGCACATACATATCTAAGAAACACGAATCTAATAATTAAAACAAAATGGAATTTCGATCTGCCAAGAAATTAAAGCCGCAATATTGATAACACAATTAAAATGTTCATTGTTACGCTTTTGTACTTGAAAAAATTATTTAAGCGTTTCTAGTATGATTTTTCTTAAATTGACTCGGTATCTTGGAGTCGAATGTGAAGATCACCAAAAATCAATATCAAATCAAATATCAGACCGCGGTACGCATTAACCACATGGTTTTTATTTTTCAATAGGTATTAAGAATAAATGAAATAGTTCTAAGCTGATAAATAATTTAAGTATTTTAAAACATGAATTTTACAAAATTAATCTCTAGTAAAGTATTTTAAAATGTTTTATATTTAAGATATTAGTGAAAAATAAACAAACGATGAACAGTGACAAAGAAAAACACACCTGATTATTGTTTGGACGAAGAACAGTATAACGCGGAAAAGTATGATATAAATTCAAGGAATTGGATAAATAAACAGAAGGAAGATCTAAATTATTATTTATAAATTTGTATCTTTAAAATAAGACTAGTGTATTTAAATTGTGTGATATGTAAATGTATTAATGATATTTATTTATATGTTTTTCTCTATAACATATTTTTTAAAAAAGAACACACATTGAGTGTGTGTTAGGCTTTCGACGGCGAAAGTCCGATAAGGACTTGGCTTTCACGCGGATCCAAACGCGACACCGTGATCAATTATCTGTTAATGATGGCAACTTAGTTGTCGACATACGTATACAGAGTACGAAAATTAATGTGGAAAGAGGTTATATATCAACCTTTAGTGATTAAGTTAATCAACCACAGGCACCACTAAAATTTACCTTATCTGTTTGGTTTCAAGGTAATTTTGATGGAGCCTGCGGTTGATTAACTTAATTACTGAAGGTTGATATATAACCCCTTTCCACATTAATTTTCGTGTTCTGCGTACGTATTTCGACAACTAAGTTGTCATCATCAGTAGATAATTAAACAGTGTGGCATCTGGAAAACTACGGCAAAAATGCCGGTACGAAAACAAATTCCGCACACGATCTGTACCGTTGAAAGCCAAGCACACACTGGAAGAAAATTAATGTGGGAAGGGGTTATATATCAACCTTCAGTGATTAAGTTAATCAACCATAGGCGCCATTAAAATTTACCTTATCTGTTTGGTTTCAAGGTAATTTTGACGTAGCCTGCGGTTGATTAACTTAATCCCTGAAGGTTGATATATAACCTCTTTCCACATTAATTATCGTGTTCTGTATACGTATTTCAACAACTAAGTTGTCATCACCAGCAGATAATTAAACAGTGTCGCACCTGGAAAACTACGGCAAAAATACCCGTACGAAATTCACAAATTCCGCATACGATCTGTAACGTTGAAAGCCAAAACGCACACTGGAAGAAAATTGATGTGGAAAGGGGTTATATATCAACCTTCAGTGATTATGTTTGATTTCAGTTTATTTTTATTTGAATTATATTTTCTTTAAGTTATATGATTATTTATTTATTTAGGAATTAGTAAACTTTTTTGTTCATTTTGTTTGATTTTTGATTAAGTGAATCATAAAGTTTGCTACATGTTTATTTTGATTCCGTCTCAAATTTCGAATTTTATTATATGTAAGCATTTTATACCATTTGTGAATTTATTTGATCCAATTTAACTGTCATCCATCAATCTTTCGGAATTTTTAAAAGCACAATTTCCATATTTTATTTTATTTAGTACAGTCCTGTTCTTGACTTTGTAACGACAGTGGGCCTTGCTTTGTAATTAATTTATTAAGATTGGCTTAAGTCATTTTTATCTTTCTTTGAAAGCATTAGTGTCATCTTGTTAGTAACTCTTTAAGTTTGGTTTCGAATATTTTTTAGGTAAGGATGGTTCCCTCCGTCTTTGCTATTCAGTTAATTGTATGTGTTAATTAGTTTTCCGTGGTGGATAACGGTTTTTTTTTAGTTTGTAGCACACTACGATTGAATATCACAAATTAGTTGTTCCTTTTTAACGGAATACCTGGGACTTTATATTACGTCGTGTTTTTTTGCCGTCTTGGTTGTTGGTTAAGTTGAAAGGAACCTTCAAGAGACACCTTTGTAGTATATGCTGTTTTAGCCACCTGCCTTCATGATGTTATTTTTGGATAATAGCAGGGATTTTATTACCACGATGATTGTGGGATTTCGCTTTATCTAATTGACGTTCAACAAAGTGGAGTTAGTCATTTTGAGATAAATTTTTTGTCGAAGACCATGTGTATGTTTGGAAGCCGTTAACGCCATTTTAGGCTACCATCATCACTACCAAACATCACTATGGTTTTTTGTCTACGTTACTGTCTTTTTATTGTCCTACATCAAGGAGAGGGGATCCTTTGGGAGCTAAAGAACATTTGACTACGCTGACCAACGTGTGTTAGAGATTACCTTGCCCTAAGGTCATCTGTGGATCTATAAAGAGACCATTCCCAACCACGGCAGTCGTCCCAAGTTATTGGTGACTCCAACACATACGGACTGTCCTGTTACAGACTTCTCAAGTGATCTAGGTAGCTAGCTTAAATGGCTAATTGGAATCCGGACATCTCAAGAAACAAAAGCTTTATTTTTACCAGTCATTCACACATAAGCAAGTCAATCCATATAAAATTATTGTAAACACTTGTAAGCTGCATACGTATCCAGCCTAACACTGCGTTAATCAATTAAGAAGTTACCATTTAAGATAGTAATAATTCTAATAAATAATGGTAATGGTATTCCTTCGGATTAACTTCCGTTTTATAACGTATAATAGTACTGTAGCATGGAAATTTTTATTTTGAGAATTAGTAATTAGCAATATTCTATATAGTAGCTAAAATAAAAACACGTTCAGGATTTAAAGAATCTATTTCATTTCGAACTCATTATTTATTGTACATTGTACAAAATAACTAGCAAAATAAAATAATTTCATTAGATTTATTCATTTTGAGGAAAGGGATCTCGCATAACCAACCACTGACATTCATCTAACGGATAACATAAATTGGGATGTTTCCTGCAGAAATTGTATCGTTCACATAGAAAATTGAACTCGCAGCAGATTTCCCTACAATAAAGAAAATTTTAGTTTGAAGTAACGCTAAGAATATGAATGCAGTACTTACTTCAAATCTTGTGCATACACAACTTGAAGTACAATTGTTAAAAAAATAAACAGAAATTTTATCTCCATTTTATTAATTCCTGCAGTTAGTGCTCAACTGCATTCCGCGTTTAATATGCAATCTTTTATATACTGAATGGATAAGCATCATTAAATGAGAACAATCATGCACGAATCTGATAATCAAAAAAAAATGGTAATTTGATCTACCAAGAAATTAAAGCCACAATATTGATAACGCAATTAAAATTTTCATTGTTACGCTTCTGGTACTAAAAAAAATTATTTAGGCGTTTTGAGGATAGTTATTCTGAAATTGACTCGATGCTGTCGTTCTGTCCAGAAAGGGGAGCTCCTCTTTTTCAAATTATTTATTTTCTTTAACTCACAATATATTTTATACCTACGCACTCTTTATTCGTCTTTTTTTGTGAATAATACAATAGTTTCTTTTTGTACAAATATTACATTTCTTCGTTTATCACATTTTTTTTCTCCATTTAGTACTCTAAAATGTTGTTTGTAAATACTATACTTATACTTGTACGAAGGTGATCCCAGAAGTACCTTACCTAACAAAGAAAACACAAAAATTTTGGAAAGAAATATATATTTATTTTTCAACATGATCTCCTTTCAGTGCTATACATTTTTCCCAGCGATGTTCAATAAGTTCGATACCCTTTTTATAATAAGAACTGTCTTGCTCCTGAAAAAAACCATTAACTGCCGACATCACTTCTTCATCGTTGGAAAATCGTTGACCACTGAGTCATTTTATCAAGTTTGGGAACAGAAAATAATCCGAGGGATCTAAATTTGGCGAATAGGGTGCATGAGGTAATAATCCAAACTTTATTCATTAATTTTGGCCATTGCAATGACGGATTTGGGAGTTGGTGCATTGTCTTGATGAAAAAACACTTTCTTATCCAAACGCGGCCGTTTTTGCTTGATTTCGTCGCTCAAACGTTGCAATAAGTTCGCATAATACTCGTCGTTGATAGGTTTTTCTTTTTCAAGATATTCAATGAAATTTATTCCATGCGTATTCCAAAAAACCGATGCCATGACCTTGCCTGCAGATGAAACGGTCTTGGCCTTCTTTGGAGCCTGTTCTCCCTTTTGAGTCCATTGTTTTAATTGTTCCTTTGTCTCGGGTGTGAAGTGATGGACCCATGTTTCATCCATGGTTATGAAACGGCACAAAAATTCTGCTTCGTTGCTGCGAAACTTCGCTAAACACTCAACTGAAACATCTTCAGAACACTGTTTTTGCTCGAGTGTGAGCAAACGCGGCCACTATCTTGCACACAGCTTTCTCATGTCCAAATTTTCAGATAATACGCAATACATCGCACTTTTTGAAATGGCTGCTATGTCTGCTAGCTCGCGCACTTTCAGTCGACGATCATTCAGTACCGCTTTGTGGATTTTCTTCACCATTTCTGTAGTCGTCATCTCATTTGATCAGCCACTGCGATGCTCGTCTTCGCATCTCGTACGGTCTGGTTTAAACACTGCTACCCAATATTTCATTGTTGTAAACGAAGGAGCAGACTCGCCCAGAGTAGAATACAGCTCAGCTTTTATATCGGTTGGGCTAAGGCCTTTCAAATAAAAGTACCACGTAACGATAACCAATTTTCTCCTAACGGTTTTTGCAATAATGTTAAATCTGCCTGGTGCACAAGTTCTAGATTATCACTTAACATTTGTAACAAATGTCGAAGATAATCATCGTTGAGTTGACGTTCTTTACACTTTTAACAGAATTGTAATACTTCTAATACTAGATTGTTATTAAAATAAAAATGTAAAATATATTATAAGTTAATTGTTATTTTTCCAGGTGATAATCGAGTTTTGTGGAAATACTATTGCGGTAAGTGAATTTGTTTTATAAATAAGAATAAAAATAAATGCATTCTTATTCGACTATAAATTTTCCTACAAATTATTCCTTTGTTTAAGAATATTTATTTTATATTTTCCTATTTAAATGTAGCTATGTGTATAACAGATTTATGTGTTTACGATACTCATATAAACAGGTACGTACGTGTTACTGCCATTGTTACGACACAATAAAATTCCTATTAACAATTGTAAAAACAATAGACAATACCCAATCCTTTTTTTACTGTGCTTTAAACAAATAAACATAATTTATAATTTGGGAAAGTGTGTGCAAGCGAAATGACCGTTTGTTGTCTGATCAATGAAAATAAATGACAGTCAACCTAACTGATTATAGGCTCTAGTGATTATTAAATTTATATTTTCGACATGGTATAATTTAAATCATTTCCAAAATTTAATTTTAATGCGCTGCCGTGTATTGAAACGACTAAAATGCTGTGGTAGAAAACTTACGTGTAGAGTTGAGACTGGGAGTGTTCGATTACATGCACGAAGTGGATAAGAACGATTAAATATTTGTATCATATTTATATTAGTTCCGCATTAATATCCGGTTAACCATACATAATAGACTTTAGTAAAGCCAAAATAGTGTAATATGTAAATCATAGATGAATAAAAAAGCGTAATTCAGCAGCGCGCTAAAGTTGTGCGCTTGATAATAGGTATATAAAATAAAGAAAATACTAAATAGTAATGTATAAAACGTGTTGAAACACTTAATGTTTTAAGCGTCTTCCGTAAAGTCACAAAGTAGATAGGGTCTGTTAAATATTTTAAGCATAAGATGTGTTTCCACGGTTGTTTCAGTAAATCTGGCGAGCTGTGGAGCAAAATGTTCTTATGAGCAAAAAACGAAACGAAATTATTTTACATTTAATGGCACAATATTTGCATAATTGAATCTGTGAATCTAATTAATGGATCTGTGGCTACCTTAAAATGCTTGAATTAACATTGCGAAATTTGAATCTTGATTTAGAACACTTTGAAACTTTTCTAAACTACATGATTTTCTATATCTTTTACAGTGCATAGCTGTACGTGAACATCGCGTACTATTTACACTGATTTCACTAAATTTAATGCAGCATTTTTAAATTTTCGTTCCTTGTAACAAAGTAATTGTTATGAATAAATTGTAACTCGGTTTTAACCCAATTATCCTGAAATTTTGTCCGGCTAGCTAGAGCTTCTTTTGGATTGAATTTGAAAACTATTTACATCCTCAAAATATTTATATTAGTAAAACGCTCTCTGTAACGATGTTCCCAACGTATAAGAGTCGGCTGTGCTGAGAATTAATGGCGAACTAATGACTAGAGTGAGGAATATGGTCAGTGCACCATAAGCGTGCGCTGGATGCTTGATCAGTGTGGTAAAATGTGCATCTTTCTTTAGCACACTACCTACTTTGGCCGTAACATTAATATCTTTATCGTTACTGGTAATATGTAGCTGTGCTTGTACAGTGTCCAATATTTACAGTAAATCCACTAATGGCAACCGAGGATTTTGTAATTTATTAATTGCTTCAACTACTTCTTTGTAATTGTTATAAATTGTTTGTAAATTTGCTTTAACGTCAGTATTTTTGAGTTATCTTTGACCTTCGTTAATGGAAATTCCTTCCTTAGGATCAAATTGTAAAGCTACGAACTTAATTTTCTGGGAATGCAATCGATGTGAAGGTTTGGGAAATACGTTTAGAGGATTTTATTAACACTGCTTTTGTGCGCGCTATCAAACTATTTACCTTTGAATAACAGCGTCGATTCGTTTCTGCCACAGGATTTATAGGACAGATTTTACACGTAATACGTAAGAAGATACCAGAGTCGTCTTTAGGAGACCGACCTACAGAACGCATAGTTGCGGCGCAGTCATAAACATTAAGTGTTGGTCTCTGGAAAGTTCAAATTTTTCCAACGTTTTAACACCTCCATTGAAACGACTTCGGCGATATATTCTTGTACTCTTCTGGAAGCTAATAAGAGTGAAGATGTCGATTTATCTGTCGTTTCGTCCGCACATAACCAGAGTTTTTATTTTTCCAATTCCGAATTAATTTCATTTTGAAGTGGTGACTCGAACACCTACAGACTGTCCTGTTACAGACTTCTCAAGTGATCAAGGCAGCTAGTTTAAATGATTAATTGGAATCCGGACATCTCAAGAAACAAAAGCTTTATTTTTACCAGTCATTCACACATAAGCAAGCCAATCCATATAAAATTATTGTAAACACTTGTAAGCTGCATACGTATCCAGCCTAACACTGCGTTAATCAATTAAGAAGTTACCATTTAAGATAGTAATAATTCTAATAAATAATGGTAATGATATTCCTTCGGATTAACTTCCGTTTTATAACGTATAATAGTACTGTAGCATGGAAATTTTTATTTTGAGAATTGTAATTAGCAATATTCTATATAGTAGCTAAAATAAAAACACGTTCAGGATTTAAAGAATCTATTTCATTTCGAACTCATTATTTATTGTACATTGTACAAAATAACTAGCAAAATAAAATAATTTCATTGGATGTATTCACTTTGATCAAAGGGATCTCGCATAATATACCACTGACATTTATCTAACGGATAACATAAATTGGGATGTTTCCTGCAGAAATTGTATATTTCACATACATATTTGAGCTCGCAGCAGATTTTCCTACCATAAAGAAAATTTTATTTTGAAGTAACGCTAAGAATATGAATGCAGTACTTACTCCAAATCTTGTGCATACACAACTTGAAGTACAATTGTTAGAAAAACAAACAGAAATTTTATCTCCATTTTATTAATTCCTGCAGTTAGTGCTCAACTACCTTCCGCGTTTAATATGCAATCTTTTATATACTGAATGGATAAGCATCATTAAATGAGAACAATCATGCACGAATATGATAATTAAAAAAATGGTAATTTGATCTACCAAGAAATTAAAGCCACAATACTGATAACGCAATTAAAATTTTCATTGTTACGCTTCTGGTACTAAAAAAAGTTATTTAGGCGTTTTGAGGATAGTTATTCTGAAGTTGACTCGATGCTGTCGTTCTGTCCAGAAAGGGGAGCTCCTCTTTTTCAAATTATTTATTTTCTTTAACCCACAATATATTTTATACCTACGTATGCTTTATTCGTCTTTTTTTGTGAATAATAGTTTCTTTTTGTACAAATATTACATTTCTTCTTTTATCACATTTTTTTCTCCGTTTAGTACTCTAAAATGCTGTTTGTAAATACTATACTTCTACTTGTACGAGGGTGGTCCCAGAAGTACCCTACCTAACAAAGAAATCACAAAAATTTTGGAAAGAAATATATATTTATTTTTCAACATGATCTCCTTCCAGTGCTATACGCTTTTCCCAGTGATGTTCAATAAGTTCGATACCCTTTTTATAATAAGAACTGTCTTGCTCCTGAAAATAGCCATTAACTGCCGACATCGTTGGAAAATCTTTGACCACTGAGTCATTTTTTTCAAGTTTGGGAACAGAAAATAATCCGATGGATCTAAATTTGGCGAATAGGGTGCATGAGGTAATAATCCAAACTTTATTCATTCATTTTGGCCATTGCAATGACGGATTTGGGAGTTGGTGCATTGTCTTGATGAAAAAACACTTTCTTATCCAAATGCGGTCGTTTTTGCTTGATTTCGTCGCTCAAACGTTGCAATAAGTTCGCATAATACTCGTCGTTGATAGGTTTTTCTTTTTTAAGATATTCAATGAAATTTATTCCATGCATATTCCAAAAAACCGATGCCATGGCCTTGCCTGCAGATGAAACGGTCTTGGCCTTCTTTGGAGCCTGTTCTCCCTTTTGAGTCCATTGTTTTAATTGTTCCTTTGTCTCGGGTGTGAAGTGATGGACCCATGTTTCATCCATGGTTATGAAACGGCACAAAAATTCTGCTTCGTTGCTGCGAAACTTCGCTAAACACTCAACTGAAACATCTTCAGAACACTGTTTTTGCTCGAGTGTGAGCAAACGCGGCAACTATCTTGCACACAGCTTTCTCATGTCCAAATTTTCAGATAATACGCAATATACCGCACTTTTTGAAATGGCTGCTATGTCTGCTAGCTCGCGCACTTTCAGTCGACGATCATTCAGTACCGCTTTGTGGATTTTCTTCACCATTTCTGTAGTCGTCATCTCATTTGATCAGCCACTGCGATGCTCGTCTTCGCATCTCGTACGGTCTGGTTTAAACACTGCTACCCAATATTTCATTGTTGTAAACGAAGGAGCAGACTCGCCCAGAGTAGAATACAGCTCAGCTTTTATATCGGTTGGGCTAAGGCCTTTCAAATAAAAGTACCACGTAACGATAACCAATTTTCTCCTAACGGTTTTTGCAATAATGTTAAATCTGCCTGGTGCACAAGTTCTAGATAATCACTTAACATTTGTAACAAATGTCGAAGATAATCATCGTTGAGTTGACGTTCTTTACACTTTTAACAGAATTGTAATACTTCTAATACTAGATTGTTATTAAAATAAAAATGTAAAATATATTATAAGTTAATTGTTATTTTTCCAGGTGAGGATCGAGTTTTGTGGAAATACTATTGCGGTAAGTGAATTTGTTTTATAAATAAGAATAAAAATAAATGCATTGTTATTCGACTATAAATTTTCCTACAAATTATTCCTTTGTTTAAGAATATTTATTTTATATTTTCCTATTTAAATGTAGCTATTTGTATAACAGATTTATGTGTTTACGATACTCATATAAACAGGTACGTACGTGTTACTGCCATTGTTACGACACAATAAAATTCCTATTAACAATTGTAAAAACAATAGACAATACCCAATCCTTTTTTTACTGTGCTTTAAACAAATAAACATAATTTATAATTTGGGAAAGTGTGTGCAAGCGAAATGACCGTTTGTTGTCTGATCAATGAAAATAAATGACAGCCAACCTAACTGATTATAGGCTCTAGTGATTATTAAATTTATATTTTCGACATGGTATAATTTAAATCATTTCCAAAATTTAATTTTAATGCGCTGCCGTGTATTGAAACGACTAAAATGCTGTGGTAGAAAACTTACGTGTAGAGTTGAGACTGGGAGTGTTCGATTACATGCACGAAGTGGATAAGAACGATTAAATATTTGTATCATATTTATATTAGTTCCGCATTAATATCCGGTTAACAATACATAATAGACTTTAGTAAAGCCAAAATAGTGTAATATGTAAATCATAGATGAATAAAAAAGCGTAATTCAGCAGCGCGCTAAAGTTGTGCGCTTGATAATAGGTATATAAAATAAAGAAAATACTAAATAGTAATGTATAAAACGTGTTGAAACACTTAATGTTTTAAGCGTCTTCCGTAAAGTCACAAAGTAGATAGGATCTGTTAAATATTTTAAGCATAAGATGTGTTTCCACGGTTGTTTCAGTTAATCTGGCGAGCTGTGGAGCAAAATGTTCTTATGAGCAAAAAACGAAACGAAATTATTTTACATTTAATGGCACAATATTTGCATAATTGAATCTGTGAATCTAATTAATGGATCTGTGGCTACCTTAAAATGCTTGAATTAACATTGCGAAATTTGAATCTTGATTTAGAACACTTTGAAACTTTTCTAAACTACATGATTTTCTATATCTTTTACAGTGCATAGCTGTACGTGAACATCGCGTACTATTTACACTGATTTCACTAAATTTAATGCAGGATTTTTAAATTTTCGTTCCTTGTAACAAAGTAATTGTTATGAATAAATTGTAACTCAGTTTTAACCCAATTATCCTGAAATTTTGTCCGGCTAGCTAGAGCTTCTTTTGGATTGAATTTGAAAACTATTTACATCCTCAAAATATTTATATTAGTAAAACGCTCTCTGTAACGATGTTCCCAACGTATAAGAGTCGGCTGTGCTGAGAATTAATGGCGAACTAATGACTAGAGTGAGGAATATGATCAGCGCACCATAAGCGTGCGCTGGATGCTTGATCAGTGTGGTAAAATGTGCATCTTTCTTTAGCACACTACCTACTTTGGCCGTAACATTAATATCTTTATCGTTACTGGTAATATGTAGCTGTGCTTGTACAGTGTCCAATATTTACAGTAAATCCACTAATGGCAATCGAGGATTTTGAAATTTATTAATTGCTTCAACTACTTCTTTGTAATTGTTATAAATTGTTTGTAAATTTGCTTTAACGTCAGTATTTTGGAGTTATCTTTGACCTTCCTTAATGGAAATTCCTTCCTTAGGATCAAATTGTAAAGCTACGAACTTAATTTTCTGGGAATGCAATCGATGTGAAGGTTTGGGAAATACGTTTAGAGGATTTTAGGAACACTGCTTTTGTGCGCGCTATCAAACCAAGAACATATCAGAGTCGTCTTTAGGAGACCGACCTACAGGACGCATAGTTGCGGCGCAGTTATAAACATTAAGAGTTGGTCTCTGGAAAGTTCAAATTTTTCCAACGTTTTAACACAACCATTGAAACGACTTCGGCGATATATTCTTGTACTCTTCTGGAAGCTGGTATGAGTGAAGATGGCGATTTATCTGTCGTTTCGTCCGCACATAACCAGAGTTTTTATTTTTCCAATTCCGAATTAATTTCATTTTGAACAGAATTTTCGTTTTCGAACTAAGTAATTTGCAATTCCCGTATTTAGTTCAGAATGAATATAATGATTCGTTATTTAATAAAGGAAACGGTAGATTGCATTCTATCAGTTTTGAACATAAATCGAATAGAAATTGCTTATTCAGTCGTACGCCAGTTGTTTGTGTGCTGCCCACTATCCACGTGTTTTTTGCAGTCATGTTTCGTCCAGCACATGAGCGATCTATCGTAAACTAAGCTTTTTACTTTTGCGAACGCCTAATGATGCGCCGATCGAATCTCTGCACTTTATTAGTGACTTTCGAATCATGGTTATTTTTAGATACGAGGGTAGCCGTTTATATGTCGGGAATAGCAAAATATATTTTTATTATCGAAAATAGTTTTATTGTTTTCAAAACATGTATTCTCCTTGAAAATCAATGCACTTTTGCATTCGTTTAAACCGACTCGAAAAGTATTGCTGCCACAGTCAAAATACGAATTTTGAGTGCCTCAATTGCCTCTTCCGGCGCAGAAAACCGTTGACCACAAAAGTTTATTCTTCACGCATGGGAACAAAAAGAAATCACAAGGTGCTAGATCAGAGCTGTATGGCGGATGTCTCATCAATTCAATGTTTTGCCCGGCCAAATATTCAATTCTTTGAACCGAGCTGTGAGAGCTCGCATTGCCATGGTGGAGAATGATCGGCTGTTTTCGGTTTATTTTCGATATTTCTTCAAAAACTTTTGGCAAACAAATGCTGCATACCATTCGAAATTGACCTTTCTACGATTCTCTACAGACATGGTTGCAACGTGACCAGTTTTTTCGTAAAAACAGGCGACCATTTGTTTTGATGTGCTTTGAGCGCGAACACCTTCTGTTGGTTTTGGCTCATCTTGGAATAACTACACAGTCGACTGCTGTTTACTATAGGGCTCATACGTATAGATCCAAGATTCATCACCTGTGACGACTTTATAAATGTTCTTTGAAGCACAGCCATTGTATTTTTTGTGCATTTCTTGGCACCAATCAACGCTAGTGCTTTTTTGAGCGGTTGTCAAAATATATGGTAACCATCGTGAACATAGCTTCTTAGCGGTTAAATGTTCATGCAGGATCTTATGCACGCTGATGTTACTAATAACTAGAGATACCTCGATCTCACAGTATGTTACATGACGATCTTGCATTATCAATTTAGACACTGCATTAATGTTTTCTGACACAACAACATTTGTGGGACGACCCTCACGACATTCATCGTCCAAAGAACGTCGTCCAAGTTTGAATTCACTATACCAACGATATACTGTAGTTTTCGATGGTGCTTTACCACCATATAAAGAATTCAGCTCGTCGATACATTCTTGTTGAGATAATCCACACCGAAAGTTATGAAAAATAATTGCACGAAAATGTTCATGAGCTAAATCTACGGCTACCCTCATATTACGCTGGATAATACAAATACATCATGATCATTGACAACAGCTAGGAATTTGTAGAGCAATCTCGATTGAAACGAGTTTGTAAAGTTTTTACAAAAAATGTCTTATGCACCGATGGATTATGAATTTGCGAGTCTACATTTCGGCAGAAAAGCGCTAATACAATTTGTGAAAGAGTGCTGTATATTCAGATGGGTTCTAATCCTCTTTTAGTCGTCCGTATTAAGCGCAATTGTGATAAAATTCATTAGACGAAATTACTTTATTAAAACGGACAAAGCAAACAGCAGAATGGACTTAATTTCGCGTATCAGTTATTCTAAGCACGCGCCTGTGAAAATATTTAAACGGAGTTTTCGGAACGCGCTTATTATACGCGTTTTCCTTATTTGGAATTGGTCGTAATTGAATGGTAATTGTGTCCGATGGCGTTGCGAAAATGCCGGTAATTTGGCAACAATCTCTTTTTAGAATTCATTCAGTCACATCGAACGCAAGAAAAAAAGTTAAACTGCCGGCAGAAGACGAAGAAACGTTATCCTTTATTAGCAGGGTTATATTTCTGGAACGATTTTCTTTATGGAGATTAAAAAAATACATCCAGTTTATTTCCATTCAAGTGAGACTCTCGATAAAGCTAATTTAATATTCAGAAACGTCTTCGTTCCTTCTAAAACGCGATAGTTCTGTCGGAAATGTTTACGCGGAAAGATCTAAATACAAAGTGTTACGACGATGACCCAACCGAATTTTGTCATCGGATAATTATGCGTGTAAAGAATACGCGGACAATATATTTTTAACTATAGCTTTAAAGTAACATACGCAGGTGTTTCGAATATAGTTTTACACATTTATATTTATGTTAGGAGCATCGTTACTAAAAACAATAATTTACGCCCCATAAACCTGGTTCATTAACAATTCTAAAATTAGTATTGGAGTTTTTGTACTCGTGGAATATTTAGATCTTGGCTATAGGCGCAACATTCACTACAATGTTAATTTGAAAAATTAAAAAAAGCTAAACTATATTAAGTTATTATGGGCTTCGTTGTTGTTAACAATGTAAAACACTTAATTCAATATACAGTGCCTGGACAAAAGAATTTGGATATTTAGCTTTTATGAACAAAGTTCATTTTCCTACGAAGGGAGTATAGATTCGTAACGGAGTCAGTAGTTCCACAAAAGGTTAATATCCACATTACAAGGATGGTCTCAGAAGTACCCGACCCAACAAAGAAAACATAAACATTTTGGAAAGGAATATATTTATTTTTTAACATAATCTCCTTTCAGCTCTATACACTTTTCCCAGCGATGTTCAATAAGTTCGATGCCCCTTTTATAATAAGAACTGTCTTGCTCCTCAAAATAGCTATTAACTGTTGACATCGCTTCTTCATCGTTGAAGAATCTTTGACCACTGAGCCATTTTTCAAGTTTGGGAACAGAAAATAATACGAGGGGGCTAAATCTGGTGAAGAGGGTGCATGAGGTAACAATTCAAACTTTAATTCATTAATTTTGGCCATTGCAATAACGGATTTGTGAGCTGGTGCATTGTCTTGACGAAACAGCACTTTCTTCTTAGCCTAATGCGGCCGTTTTTACGTGATTTCTTCGCTCAAACGTTGCAATAAGTTCGCATAATACTCGCCGTTGTTAGTTTTTTCTTTTTCAAGATATTCAATGAAAATTATTCCAGGCGCTGCAGATGAAACGTTCTTCGCCTTCTTTGGAGCTGGTTCTCCTTTTTGAGTCCATTGTATTGCCTCGTTATAAAACCTAACATTGAATGTCGTGCACCAAAGTCTTTACAAAGCGCAGCCGGGATTCTTAACTGTTCCATTTTGATATAATTTACAACGGTTTCTAACCGTCGTAGACACAATATTCAGACTAGGATTAATTTTTTTGGAAGCCAGGACTCTTTGTGACTCATTTCAATGTGTCCAGACAACTGTAGGGATTTTGCTTGCAAACTTGGAATCTTTCAGACATTATAGGAGTATCATCAATGCATATTCTTTATTATATTCTATGTTCAGTTCGATTATAATATCCTTTCATATAATGCCAGTTATGTTGCTCTGAGTTCTATTGGCTTACAGAAAGGTAGTTCTTCTACTGCTGACATACCATCACAAAATCGAACATAGGCATTTAAATGAGAATCTTTATTGCTATCTGATGTTTCGTCAAGCCGAATTGAAAACAACTTGTCATGTAACTTTCCAAAAAGCTGATCTCCGACTATATCACCAATTTGACGGGCAACAGTATTATTTGATAGAGGAATGGACTGGCAGAATTAGTTTTTCACCAATGGTGAAGACGTGAATTTAATATAATTTGCTACGGTTACAACCATTGTAAGTAGAATATTCAAACCAGGAGTAATTATTTTGTAAGCCAGAGCTTCTCTGTAAACCATACAATGTGTACAAACACATCATAGGGGTTTTGTTTCATAAGTGTTTCCGAATTTTGGAGTTTTCTCGAGATTGTTCGAGCATCATCGGTACATATTTGTACGCAGGTTTGTTATGTTCGCCTCGTTAAAAAATATTTAATATATTAATAATAATTGCAGAAAAATAGTTCTTTTATTGCTGACGTATCGTCCCAAAATCAAACATATACGAGGGAGCGTTTTTATATTCGCGGAATGGGAGACAAGGGGTGGAAATAAAAAAACCAAATTCTTTTCCTTTTTCAATATATTCACCTGCAAGACGGATACATTTTTCACATCTTTCAATTAATTTATTTATATCCTCATAAAAAAATGATTTCTCTTTATCTGCAAAATACGCCGAAACTGCCTCCTTGACTTCATCATCGGCAGTAAATTTTTTACCCTCTCTTTTTTCATTTTCGGAAACAGGTAATAATCACTCGGGGCCAGGTCTGGGCTGTAGGGTGGGTGATTCACAATTTCGAAGCCCACCTTATGCAGGGCAGCTAACGCAACGCGGCTCTTGTGGACGGGCGCGTTGTCGTGCAAAAGCAGAACACCTTTTGTCAATTTTCCCCGTCTTTTCTCTTTAATGGCTTCTTTTAGTCGCTCTAATATTGAAGCGTAATATTCTCCGGTTATAGAAACACCTTTATCTTTATAATCAATCAACAATATTCCTTCCGAGTCCCAAAATACCGTTGCCATGAGTTTCCCAGCTGATTGTGACACTTTAAATTTCTTGGGAGGTGCTGTGCCCTTTTTATGCCACTGCATGGAGTCTTGTTTGGACTCACGTTCATAATGATGAACCCAAGTTTCGTCTCCAGTAACAATTCCACTCAATACACCATCCTTGTCTTCATTACAGATGTCCAAAAATGCACGCGAACACTCTACGCGCTGTTGTTTTTGCGGCGGCGTGAGCATTCTCGGCACCCATCTCGCGCTGACCTTAGACATGCCGAGATGATCGTGTAGGATTTTAAAAATTGTTGTATCGGATACTCCAACCATTTCTGCGAGTTGTTTCTTCTTCAGTCGAGCATCTTCGAGTACAATTTGTTCAACTTTTTGGATAAGTGCTGGCGTGGTCACCTCAATGCTCCTGCCCGGCCTCGGGTCGTCTTCAAGGGATTCCCTTCCTTGTTTAAATAAACTATGCCACTTATACACCATGGTTTTTCCTGGACAAGAGTCGCCGTAAACCAATGACATCTCATTCATTATGGTCGGGACTGATTTTCCTTGCCTGGTAAGGAACTTTATAACGGCACGATATTCGATTTTTTCCATATTTCACTTTTCACTCTTGATTATGTTACTTGGTTGACGATAGCTCAAAGACTAACTGTCTAATAACAATGAAACTTCGTATTTATACTAATCATGAGTCGCTGCACAGGCCACGCCCCCAATGCGCCTACTCACCCCTCTACAACCCGCTCATTCCGCGAATATAAAAACGCTCACTCGTACAAATAAATAATCTTCTTTATTGGTGTCTGTTCCTCAGCAAGCTTATACAACTTCCCTACATCTTTGTCTATATCAGCAATTCGACGGGCAACATCGTTTAATAGAGGTATGTATGTACTGAAATTATGTGACAAAATTATCCTCAAAGATAGTTTCCACAATCTCAATCGCAGCTGCTAGAATTATTCTTTCACCAATATTGTGAGGCTTTTCACATCTGGCTGTTTTATATGTCACTTTGTAGGAAGCAGGTAAAACTTTTTCATTTACAGACAAAATTTTTTCGAAAAATTTTGCTCTTGATGATTTTAGTTTTAATTTGAAGAACTTGGGGTTTGTTAAAGTACTCTTTATGGAATATTTTCAAATATCGTTTAAGTTTATTAGCTTTCGTGTTGTCTGCTACCAAAATTATTGAATTAATGACAAACAGGGGTCTCTCTTCTACATTTACCTCAGTGCTGGTAAACCCAACATTCTAGTATTTTAAAGAATATTTTCTTGATTTTATTTACGGAGCAACGCTCGTCTATGTACTTGTTGATGCTTGACTATAGTCTAATTCTCGCTTACGCCCATGTATCCATAATTCTGTATAAGTCCGCTACTTGAATACTGACAATTGCAATCAACACGTAAATTACAATATACGCAACAGGGGATCGACTCGCCTGAGACTGGCTGGAGTTGAACGAGGTATAGTATTTATATTCTATTTATACGCATGTGTCGCGATCAGACACATGGACGACAGACGTTCTGGAATGTTCGAGACAAATCGGAACTTCTTAGGAATCCGTGAGAACTTAGGATATGATGGACATAATATAGAGAGAGACAGAGAAATTCTGAGTTTTGATTTGATAAATCTAGCGGATCGGTGCTGCAGAATATCAATAAAGGGTAAATTTACTGATATTCGTGGTAATGTAATTAAGGCGGTGTCGTTGTGGCATTAGCGTTAAAATATATTCTTATATAAACTAATATTACAATTACATCACGATTTGAATGGAAAGTTATTGTATGAGGGGAGGGAGTTGATCAGATTTGTGGTTGAAAATTGGGTTGCCAATATTAAGACATTGAGAAACGCTGCCCTTTTTAATAAATTTAAATTAATTTCATGGTCATATCAAAACTTTTTGGATTAAATATATGTAAAGAAAATCAAAAATATTTTTCAGCCTGCACCGTTATTTTTATTTTTAAATAAATATTTTAAATTTAAAAAGTCGCATTCCGTTGCATTTGAAATATAGTACAGTTTCAAATGAATAGAATGCTCTGACAGTGTTTGATGTGCATAATATATGTATGTTTAAATATCTACATGATTGGACAGTCTCCAAGCTGTTAGTTTATTCAAGTTGCATGTTTCTTTTAAAAATAGTTTCTGCGATTATGACCGACGACTGTTTTTATATTTGTACATTGAAGATAGACACGAACTATAAATGTACGAATATAGAAATTTATGTGATTACATGTTAAATTTCTTCTAATAAAATATTAATTTATCGCATTTTAGTCGCTGTATCTGTTATTCATTTAGTTCCCTCTGAAATTAATCGCCTTATTATTCATTTATAGATAGCTTCAATCTATTTGTCATCTTCTTCGGTTTTAATACAAATGTAAGCATTATTTATTGGTTGCTTCATGTGCATATATTGTACAAGAAGTGGAAATGGAACATATATTTATTTTTCGAAACTAGTCATCGATATAATTCTACGGCGTTTCTTTTGAAAACTGGGCACTTTCAATGGAAAAGTTTTTCCTTTTCAATCTGTTCTGTCCATGGTGAAATAGCGAAAAGTCGCGTATAGAAACATCATCTGGGATCAAGGTGAACGTTTCAGCACAGACTCACCTAAACATTCGCTACGGTCGTTTTCGTGCTAGAAAAATTAGGTAGTTGGTCTTGAGCAAGGACGAAGGCTTTTGAGTGCTTCGACAACTCTGATCAGATACTTTCCTGTATATTAAAATTAAAAAAATACTTAATGGTAATTAAAACTAATATTTTCGCCTCTGCTGTCGTTGATTACAATCTCAGAAATTAATTAAAAACTTCCTCGCTGGAGTAGGAATCGATCCTGTATCTACCTATCTGCCTTATCAATTACGCCACCAGGCAGTACAGTTTCGAGTCTTTTAATATGACATGAATCATATAATACAAACAGATTTAATATTTATTATAATTTAGTTTTAACCCGAAGTCAGCTTTAAATGCTAATAATCATATATAAACATCTAATTAAGTTCTTTACGATGTGAAGTTAATGAAAATTAATGTCTTTTGTTATGCCATCGTTGATTACAATCACGGAAATTAATTAAAAATTTCTACGCTGGAGTAGGACTAGAATCTGCATCTGCAGTTTGCTAGATGACTGCTTTATCAATTAAGTCATTGGGAATTACAGTTTAGAGTATCTTAAATATTAATTTTCATTAATTTCCCATCATACAGAGCTTAAGCATATATTTGTATATAATTATTGGTATCTAATGGTAAATTTAGTTAAAATTATTTAATGTATATACGAGGGGTGTTTCCAATATTCTGGAAATTGGTGCTATAATTAAATAGCGCAGAACTTATACGCAATGTTATTGATGCCAGACAAGTCTTGACATATTTATGCAACTATCTAGTGCAACATTGTTCAGTCTGATTCAGGCATTCGACTGATGTAGACGCGTTTTAGTAGCACTGTTTTTGTAACCATCGAACACGCGGCGAAATCTCAAAGAGCGATAATTTTCTTTTTGTGGAAAGAAGATGTGAAAACGTCAGAAATTATTACTCGTCTGCAAGGAGTATTTGGTGAATCTGCAGAATCCAAAAGTACTATTTATCGGTGGATCGATCGTTTTAAAGCCGGTAGAACATCACTAGAGAAGAAACATTACTGCCGCCGAAAACCTACTGAAAGACGACAGGCGAATGACTATTCATCAAATTAGTGTACACCTAAGGATAGGTAGACGACAAGTTCATGACATCTTGAATGATTGTTTGGGCGTTAGCAAGGCTTAGGCGCGCCGGGTGCCAAGGCTGTTGGGACCAGAGCAGAAACTCAATAGGTCCGATACCTTGTCGTCAACTTCAAGAGCTGTTAGCCCGTTACGGTGATGAATTTTGGCAACGAATAATAACCATGGATTCCTTATTTCAATCCTGAGACGAAAAGTCAATCCAAAGAATGGCGCAAACCTGAAGAAGGGCCTCCACTTAAGGCGGGTGCAGTTCCGTCTGTTGGAAAGGTAATGCTTACTGCTTTCTGGGATTGCGAAGGGATTATTTTCATGAATTATCTGCCGAGAGGTACTACAATTAATGCAGAATATTATTCAAATTTATTATCCGGACCACTGCGACAGGCACTAGTCAAAAACGGTCTGGAAAGTTGCATAAGCATCCATTATTGCAACAGGATAATGCAAGACCACGCACCGCAAGAAAACCGAAGGATGTTTTGAACGATTTACGATGGGAATTACTGCCGCACCCACCTTATTCCCCGGATCTTGCATCCAGTGATTACCATCTGTTCCCAGATTTGAAAAAACCCTGACGGGGTTCGATTTGAAAGTTTAACTGACGTAAAACGTGCCATAAATAGGTGGATCGACAAGACACCGAAAAACTTCTTTGAGGACGGCTTAAAAAAATTAGTTTATCGTTGGGATAAATGTATTCAGTTAAATGGAGATTATGTTGAAAAACGACATTGTAATATTGACGAAAATTAACAAAATTATAAAAATTATATGTAATTCCCAGAACTTTGGAAACATTCCTCGTACATTAGAACAACAATAATAGTTATATTAATGTAATATAATACGATTTATGTAACAGAATATCTATTAATATATAATGTCAAATAACTTCTTAAATTATAGAAATAATAGTTTCAAGTTTTATTGTTATTCATTATTTAAGTTATGGTTTATTTTGTCCAAAATTTATTAATCTAAAAAGATTTATTGTTTAATATAATTGTCTGGCTAATAACTCATATGTCAGATGGATAATCTATTAAATATTTTAATTATGTGTACTGGAAATATGTCGAGATTATAGTATAATTAATAGTTAATATTAATTTTATTTAAAAGCCAATTTATAATAATTAAAATATTCAAAATTTATATTGTACGTTACACCATTTGTGCCAAATTGTCAACTAAAAATGAATATTATATTAATTCAAGGTATGTAGTTTTATAAAACGAAATCAAGGCTGTGAGAAAACAAAATAGTAAAGAGGGCGTCGATTAGAAATAAGGACGTATACCAGGTTAGTCAATAAGTTTTATCGCACAATAAGAAAGACACGATTCTATAGTTTGAAATACATTTTATTATTCAGTACAACCTCGTAGAATTTCAATACACTTCTTCCAGTGATCTTCTAACTTATGGATTCCAAATCGGGAGGACTATCGAAATATTCGTTCGATAAAAGTTATTTTCGACCAGCACAGTCATCTATTAAAATGAACCTTTCACCTATAGCGTCAGCATCCGGCGTCAGCGTCTCAAAATTTCATCCATACCTCTGAGAAGTCAGGTTGCCATTCTGTAACACATAAAGGTTTGTATGACCTCGCGCGCTTATCCCAGCCCATACCATTACACTCCCACCATCATATTGCGACTTTTCTCGAACAAATTGTGGCTGATTACGTGTTCCAGATTCACACCAAATTAAAATACGCCTATTATCTGGATTTAAAGCGAATCTGAATTCAAAATAATACTCGTGCCCAGTCATCGTGATTCCAATTTCTATGATGCTCAGTTCGCGACCTTTTATGAAGAGCAGTTAGTGGAACGCATACTAGGAGTCTTCGAGCATACATGCCAACATTATGAAGACGATTTCTTATTGTTTCGGTTGATACTATTCTTCTCGTAGAAGCAGCAAGCTCACTTCTAAGCTGAGTTGTGTTGTGAGTGTGATTTCTACGTGCAAGTATTGTTAGGTATCGATAATTTCTTAGTGTTGTAGATGCTGAGCATCCTTGTCCTCTTCTTCTCTGAACATTTCCGGTTTCTAAAAACCAATTTCACAAACGCGAAATCACACTTTGGCTAACTGCAAAAACTTCAGCAACAGCTTGCTGTCTCCGTTCACATTCCAATGGTTCTCCAAGCCTGTACATGAGTCAAATCGCGCTGCCTTTTCATTATTACCCGTAATTACAGTTAAAAAATTAGCTATGATACAGAAAATGGTAAAATCTAACTGTTGTAGAGATCGCTCTCATACGCGCCTTTATATCCTCAAGCAGTCACGGTTTGCGTAGGCGCTGCACCGAAGCGCTGTACAAGTTGAAACCTGTCAATGCATTCTGTTTCTTGTCTAAAAGCGTTACAGTTGCAATATGAAAATATTCGCGTGTCTTCTATTATTTATTTATTTGTTTATTATTTTTTCAAATATATTTCAATTGTTTTGAGCAGTATATATATATATATATGTTACTTTCAAATAATTCATAATCTCAAATACTACCCCAGATAGAGTCTGTGCTAGCCGAGGTATATTTTAATTTATATATTTATGGAATTTAAAAAAAATTTAATGTATATACTATATATATAATAAGCGACATCCGCTCCAATTTAAGTATCACCTTAATTCAAGAGACTTTAAATCTTCTTCTGACCCCTTTAACATAAATATGCTTTTAGTTTTATACCTGAGGAGATAATCACTTTTTAAGAGTAAGCCAAGAGTTTATTATGAAGTCAGTCATAATTCAAGAGTAGGAAATTAAGTTTAATTTATATCTCTCTGCAGTTATTATAAATTAAGGTAGTCAATTTAGCAATTACATTTTCTTAAAGATAACGAAAGACTAACTTTCGAAGCACATGCTTATATGGCATTCATTTTTGAGTTGGTAAAAATTATCGACAATATTCTTTGCTATAAAAGAAATATGTCTAAAACTAACTCATTTTTGATTTGAATAGGAATTGTTAAAAATACTTCTCTTCCTTTTTTCTTCCCTTAGAACTCAGTAATTTATAGAAAATGACTCTTTACGAGGATAGTTGGACAAGTAGTGAGAATGACACATAGGTGGCGCTCTAATTGGTAAAACAAATGCACTGTAATTTAGGTTGCCTATTTATATGTTTACATTCCGATATTTAGATAAATCGGTTGATCAGTTTATTTTTGACAGCTGATTGAAAAGAAGCAACACGTCGTTTTGTTAAAATGGAAAAAGCAGAGTATCGTACGGTGATTAAATACTTCGCAATTAAGGGTATGAAAGCTACCGAAATAAAAGATGAGTTACGGAAAACATTAGGGGAATCTGCTCCATCATCCGCCACAATAAGTGGATGGGCAAATGAATTTAAACGTGGTAGAACAAGCTGTGTTGATGAAGCGCGCTCTAGAGCACCCAAAATCGTGATTTCTAAGGAAATGATTATAAAAATCCATAATATTATTATGCGAGATCGACGACTCAAAGTGAGAGAGATAGCAGACATGGTAAACATTTCAACAGAACGCTTACACCACATTTTAACGAAAGAATTGGGCCTTTCCAAGCTTTCGGCAAGATGGGTGCCGCGATTGCTTACGACTGATCAAAAGTTCACTTGTTTGCGCATTTCCAATGAGTGTTTGGACCTTTACAAGCGGAATCCGGTTGATTTTTGTAGGCGATTTGTTACTTGCGATCAAACTTGGATACACTACAGTACACCCGAAACTAAACAACAGTCGAAACAATGGTTAGAACGTGGTTCTGCACCTCCAAAAAAGCGAAAACCACTTAATCGGCAAACAAGGTGATGGCATTAATTTTTTGGGATTCAAAGGGCATTTTGCTTATTGATTACCTTCAGAAAGGTGCCACAATAAACGGACAATATTATGCAGAACTTCTACAAAAATTAAATGTTGAGATGCGTGCTAGACGGCCAGGAATGGCAAAGAAAAAGATTCTGTTTCACCAAGACAACTCTCTCTCGCATACCAGTATAGTCGCGATGTCCAAAATCCACGAGTTGCATTTCCAATTAGTACCGCATGCGCCTTATTCGGCGGATCTAGCACCTTGCGACTTCGACCGTCTTCCAAAATTGAAAACGGCACTAGGTGGAAAGAAATTTTCGTCTAACGATGAGCTTATCATCTTCGTAAATGAGTATTTTGCAAGCCTTCCGGTATCGCATTTTAGAGATGGCGTAAGAGCATTGGAGCACCGTTGGAATAAATGTATTGCTCTTTTAGGAGAATATATTGAAAAATAAAAATTATTTTGTATTTAAAAAATTCGTTTTGCTTTTCTATTCTCACTACTTGTCAAACTAGCCTCATATTAATCAAAATGCGAGAGTGTTCGGAATGAAATATACTCCTGATGATTATTTCACTGTATGCAACCATGAAAAACTGGATTGTATGCTTCGAAACAGGTGTTTTTAGAAAATGAGGAGGGATCTGAAATACTGGTTTATGAGTCCGTTCCCCTAAATAACGGCTCAATTCAACACGTGATAAATTATCGAATTGAGCTAAATGGAATATCCGAGGCACTAAATACTTCACTCCAACGTAACGATTGCATAGATCATGTCGATTTGGTCGAAGAAACTGTCTGAAAAAATGTCTTTCCAAATGTCTGAATATTGATCAGAAATGAGCATGGGTGGATGCATCGCGGTGTTCTGTTTGAAAAATATGTTGATTTCTTGAGTCATGTTGAGTCTATGAATGAAATTTGGGCACATTTCTACGACCCAGAAGCAAATTTAGCAACCGATGAAATGAAGGCAGTCTGATTGTTTAAGTTTTTTGAAATTCCGTGCTAGAAAATCTGTTGCGGATAGTTCTAGCTTCAATTTTTTGATAATATTGTGTAGGAATCACTGATTAATTTTTTGGGGTAAAAGCAGGGTAAAACAACCACTTGTTCGGTATTACTGAGTACTTACGAGAAAGAGTCAAAGAAAAAAGGCCCCGAAAGTTTTCCAAATCTGTTTTGTTTTTTACAGGACTACGTGTCTCTATACCAATTGCAAGTCACCGTCGAAAAAAATTGCGATTTGATATTTTAAGTACTTATACGCCTCCCTCATTTACCTAATTTGGCTTTTTATAATTAGTGCTTCACATGAAAAATATTTGAAACGTAGAAGGTTTTTTTACAACGAAGAGTTGATCGAAGCTATAAATACCTAGCTTGCGAAGCAAAATTCAATTTTTTAAGAGAGACGTTGAAAAGAAAACTGTACTTCCATCTTTCGAATAGAGGTGAAAATTATCTAAACGAAGGAAAGTACAACGATCGCACTTATCTCGTAAATTGAAATAAGTAAATATTACTGCACGTAAAAGATAAGTACAGAAACCTAAATATTACCGCACGTAAAAGATAAGTACAGAAACCGGCAGATGCTCAATAATTGAATAAAGAATAACTATTATCGATGAGATATTGATTAAGACGTGTTTCGGCTATTGAAGTTTCATCAGTAAAGATGCCAATTTCAGGGTGCGCTCCACTGGCGTGACAGGTCAACCCGTAGCCCTCTCTCTCTCGATCTGCAGTTTCCACAATTTCGATATTACATATTAGTGTGAAAATGATCATTGTCCAACCAAGTAAATAAACAATAACGGATGTCCTGATTTAATTTACAATGGTGCAAAATGTAAATGTACAGTTCGCGATATGTTTCTAATGTACTTGACGAAAAGCCACTGCGAACGACATGCGAAGAATACAAAGCACACATCAAAGAAAGCTGTTGTAAAATCAAGCAAGGAATTTCTATTTCATTTAAAGATTTCTAAATTTACCGTTCAGTTTATTATTCAGTGAATAATTTTATTCATTCTGGAATAAATACGCGAAATATCCGTCCTAGTCGGACAGCATTACCAAATTTTTTACTATCCGTTCGTGAATGTATTGAACATAGGATCCAAATTGAAAAATAAGAAACTGTGTGAAGAAAATGTGCGAACGAGACAGCAGATCGTGAAAAGATCTGTTGCTAATGTTACGGTACGAAACATTAGCAACAGCTAGCTTCCGGGAGAGTACAACAATATATTGCCGAAGTAATTTAAAAGTTAGTGTTAGATGCACTACAAAATTTTGACCTTTCAAGAAACAAGGAGTGTACTTTACGATAAGTGAGAGTTTTAAGACTAAGAAACAGTTTAAATTATGTGAAGCGAATATTCAGAACGTGTTTGGATTTTAGATAATAAATGCTGGTACGGAATTATTCTGTGCGAGTTTTACCACGAATCCAGGTACGACACTGTTATTAATTATCTGCGGATGATGACAACTTAGATTGATGTGATAAGGGGTTTTATGTAACTTGTTTGATTATCTTTTCTTAATAATTTGTCGAAATTTCCATTTCATTTGTTTCTGCCATTATTTTGAATGGTAGTGTATTCGATTGCAGATGATATCATTTCTTCGTGGTTATGTTTTTGAGTGTCTTAATCGCAAGTGTGGCTTGTGAATGTTGAAATGTAAGTGTTAGAGGGTCCCTTTGTAAGCATCCGATCATGGAGCACGCATATTTTGATAGCTGTATCACATTGTTTTGGATTACACTGCACAACAGCATTTCTGATGATTGGGTTATGTTACATGATATTAGCCCAATTTTTGATGACGACTTCAATTCCGTAATTGAAATTTCTGTATCAGTTAGCTAGTTAAAAAATATGACACGGGTGTTTTTTTATAATAAAGCACTATAAATTTAGAGATAATTATAAATTATTTAATTCTTATAATGAAAAAAATTACTCTTATATGATTTTCTTGCTAAAGCTGAAAGCAGAGAGCTATTCTGAATGCTCCAACAATAGTCAGCCATCATGTGTGCGTTCCAGTAGCTCTGATAGCGTTCCTCCATGGTACGGAAGTCCTGGTGGAATCGCTCCCCCTGTTCTTCACTTAGGTTCCCAAGATTAGCGGGAAAATAGTCCAGGTGGTTTTGAAGTAAGTGTAACTTGATGCTCATGTTTCATCCAAGCCTTTGAAAGTGACTCATCAGTTGTTCGACGTGTTGAGAAAATTCAGAACTTTTCTTGTTTCCCAAAAAATTTTTAACAAGCCAAACAAACTCATTCCATGTCGTTTTCTCAATCTCTGTCAATTTGAGTCTTTTATTAATGATCTTATTTGTGGCTCGTCAAAAATTCCGCGTTTATCTTTTCTGCACTCAGTCTGTTAGTTTTTGCCTCAAAATGCATAGGTTCCTCCTATAAAGCATCAGCTTGAGGTTCAAGTGATATTTTAGGACTCAAAACACGTCTATGTGCCGACCGTATGGAAGGATATTCCCATTTGGCTCGATTTTTTCGGTTAATGCCAATTATGTTTACCAAACAAAAATAACAGTCGTTGTGGTGGTTTAAGAGTTCAGTCCGGATCATAACGGTTTCGTATCTACAGCTATTCCTTTTCTTATTTGTCCACAAACGTAGAAACTCAACGCACGTTTTTTCATACCTTTTGCGGAATCCAAGGCTTGTCTTTCGTTTCTAGTGTGTGACCAAAGTAATTTTTGTAAGCATCAATCACGAACACTGTCATATTCAAACAGTATTCTTTAAATATATACTCTCAGCAAATGAAATCAAAATGATTTGGATCATTGACACACTCTTCTTGACGATGCCATATCAAATTTTATTAAGAAAACTTAATATTTTATTAATTACAAGCGAATTAACACACTAACACAGCGATTTTTTCGTGAAAGTTATATCTCGTAAACAAGAGCTGTTACAAAAAAACTGAGGGTATATTTGAAATCAGCGACGTCAAATTAGTAAACATCACGTGATAAATGTCAATCATCAGATAAAAGTTGCCACATTGTTGTGCAGTGTTACTAGTGGTTCTATGTCAGCCTTAATTATGTAGTACGTTGAATTTTATTGGAAAATTTCGCATTTAGTGATAAGGGCACAAATTATCGCGCTAGACGATTAATAAGCATTTCGGAAGATTTGGCAATCCAACTCTTTTACGGAGAGTTCCTTGTTTTGTTGTCGCTATTTTGGTCATTTGTTTTTAACATTTTAATTGCTTTTCTCGCGTCATTTTAGAGTGCTATGTACCAGTATCCCTTGTCATCTGTTGCAAGAGTGCAGCATAACAATTCCAACCCATTGAATTAAGAGGAAATGCTGTTCAAAATGAATTTCCAATTGAATTTTTATTTTAATTTTGTTAATATTGCTGTCTAGAATTTATAAATTTTTACATTTAAACAGTGATGTACATTTTGAAACATTTACTGTGTACACAAATAACTACTTTATTATAGACTCTCGTAGCAAAAATATCATCAGGTGTTGTTTTAAGTTGAAATCTAAGAAATTTGATATTTTTTTCCATGCAAAATAAACACTAATTACCTTAAAATATAAAGAAACAGTTAGATAACGCTAGCCAATTTTGATTAAATGAACAGAATGCTGTTTATTTTTCTGAAGCGAAGATCAAAGGGCTTCGTGAAATGTCTGGTATCTTTTGCAGAACAGGTGTCAAAATAAGTTTCTCAGACTCCCAGTAATAATTGTTGTCGAATGTGAGACTTTTTCGTAAACAATAACCTGTCAGACGCGTCTTCTATTTTCATTTTTCGCGAACGTGTTTAAAAATTAATTTGAATAGGCGCCGTTATATGACGAAATGTGTACATTTTCACTTTCATTCATATGGACGGTAGCCACCGATATATTTAGAATACGTTTGTTTTCGTTTCCCGTATATTAAATATTTATATTTCACCGTAAATATTTGACAGATTTCTATATTTTTAGGAAAAGGAAACGCTCCGCTTTCGCCAATAGAAATGGTGTTTTACACTTTCTTTGCAGTATCACGGGCTTGTTATTCAAATAATTAAATGATATTTTTCTAGATATTACGTTACGAAGACCCTCTTACTTCAATTTTTGGGACGTGATGTAAATAATAAATGATCAGATCGACGGTATTTTTAGTTTCCTTGACCAGCTTAAGTTTTTTTAAAGTTCGGTATGAAGAATATGCAAGTGTGCTAGTTCGTTTGAACTTCCAGCTAATGCCTGAAAATAATGTGTTTATAAAAAAAAATTGTTTTTTTCAAATTTTGAGACTATTTTCGTGGGATGTCTGCGTCAGTTGTTGTATTTTTATTTAACATCGCGAAAGTGAATTGATGTAATAAAGTTGCAAATATATTATGTTTATTTTTTTAACAAAAAAAAAATAGAAGTGCTTTTAAATTTTTTAATTGAGTACTAATATTTTTAATGTAAACGGAACAAATAAAATATGCAAAGTGCCCATCACAAATATGAAAATGGTGCTATAAAATAGAGGACAATTAAACTGGACGGTAAACTGGTTTTTATTATGTTTATCTAACCCCCGAGGCAATCAAATTTAATAGAAAACCTACTTTAAAATAATTTTTTGGCTTCGTAAAGCGACATCTATTGTTTTGTTCGATACAAGTGATTACAACACCATTTTCAAATAATTAGGAATACGTATTTACATATTTCTTTTTTTTTGCGTTAAATTATTTGAAAAAATTTTCAGTTTTCTTGAAATAACTTAAAATAGGATTGTATTTTAAGAGATTTCAAGAAAATTGCTAACCAAACAATTTACAGTTGTTAAGTATCAATTATAATATTGGCCACTGGTCAGAGTATTAGCGCCATCTATTACCTCCTACTTTAATTGCTATATTTTATTTTATGTGACGTGTTAGTGTTAAAGGGTTAAATGTTCCCATAATTAATCTAAACTAAATAATAATAAATAATAATTACTTAATAGAGAATATAAATTTATTTGCACGTGAGTGATAGTAAACTTATTACGAGCGCGCGTCCGGCGCTGTAATAAATGCAAATAAAAAAAATAGAAATGTAATGTAAGGAGTTAATAATTAGTAATTGTGTACAATGAGTATCAAAAGCCCAGGACGTGTGCCAAGCTGAAAGAAAGATTATTAGTGGAAATAAAACAACAGGATTGCCCTTAAAATTTATTCACTAAGTTAAATTAATTGTTAAAGCTTGAGTATATTAAATAAAGATAATTAATAAGATCAAGAGCAACAAATACAACAAGATAAGCGTAATGGCGAAGCTGTAATAAAAGTAAATCTAAAGATATTAAGCTGTTTGATAAAATGTAAAAAGGGTTAGAATAAAATATGTATCGGGCGATACGTAAAATACTTGCGGTTTGTGTGTGTATATCCTGGGCCAGGATGTTAAGTATATTTTGCGGTGGCAAAATAACCACGTGAACACTACAAGCGCGGGAAAACAATTTCACGATCACGTTAAAGGGATGCGTGTGGACTTTGTCATGGTCGGAGAAGAAGTCTCTGTGTCTTACACGCGGGTGCTTTTTAAGAAACCACCCATAGACTAAGGGGATACTGGTCATGTTTGAATTAACCAATAGGGAAAGAGAATAGGCACGCTAGAAATTGGCCCGCTAAAGATATTAGCATAAATTAAAATTGCGATATCAATTTCAATATAAGTACCTAGCAGATAGATACCTAGACAAAGTAATGGGCACGTATTCTGTGTGAAAAATAGAAGGATTAATATTTGAATCTCTCTAATTGCATTTAGAAATCAATACAATAGAATTAATATTAAATGTGAATTAAAAAGGTTGTAAACGCGGTAGGGGTTGGTTTATATACAACCTGACAGTACGTGACGAATACAAAAGATTCCTGCATTTGTATATATCACAAAAAGGTCAAAATAAATAATAATTTATGACTTGAAAATCGATATATTTTTAAACTAAAATAAACTAATTTAAAAAATATGACATAAAGAATTATTATTTGTATATATGCGGAGCGTAACAATCTTAATAATTTTTAAATTTGCTCTAATTTAAATAATGTAATTCAAAAACAAGGAAAACATTGAAACATAGAGCTATTTAATGTCTATTTAGCATATTCTATGTGTAATTGTTTCCAAGAAGAAATTGGGATTTCCGTTAATAGCTCTGTACCTGCCATCGATCCTTTCACCAACTCTCTTACTTATTGTGAGATGATTCTTTAAGGGCATGGTGAATGGACGTTTTAATAATTCAGAAACCAACACTTCACAGCATTTGAGTTTATGTTCCTGTGTGATGCTGTGTGTGTTTACTATTTATTTTTATTCGTGATACAATTAGACTATATGAGTCGAGAAAAGATATAATCCGATAAAAAAAATTGGTATTCCCACTTTGTTGCCTACAGGAACGTACTCTCAAAGACAAATTGCGTAAATGGAAGATGTTTCTCGTCGGACAGTACAATGATTGCTGCTTTAACAAAACAATGTGCCTAGCATAAGTACTGGACGTTTGTGTTGTGGTAAAAAAATAATGAGTACGGTTCAGATAGATCGACATATCGTAAAGTTAGAGGTAGGAATAAGTCCAAATGAAGCTTCTTATATCTTCATGCATGATATTACCCCCTGTCAAAAGGCAAAATCTGTGACAAACTTTTTGGAGTCGGTGAATTTGCTATTTCTTTCATGGTTGGAAAATTCTCCCCATATTCAAGAAAAAAATACCACCATTCAAGAACTGAAGGCTAATACGCAAGGTGTGTAGGAAACTGATTGCATGATTAAGGGGTCGATAAATGCCTGCGCAAAAAGTATGCCGAAAAGGGTACGAGCAGTGTACAGTAGCAGTATACAATGAAAAGCGATATAAGTATTGACAGATTGTGTTAATATTTTGGCCAGGGATTGTATTTATAAGTAATACACATTCAGGAAAGTAAATAAGTAAATATTGTTGTTAATCAGAAATAATATTCTTTATTTTCTTTCATGTTTGTTATACACGTATATAACAATCTCCACCCTTTTTTTATTGCATATGTAATTTGTCCTGCAACTGGTTTGAAATACTGGACAATAAATGCGACTGCAATAATGGTCGAAGAACTATACTCTTTCACTATGGGTAGAGTCTTAAAAACGTCCCTATGATCAAAAACGCGTTCGGTAAATTCAGTGATGGTACAGAAAAGTTTTTGGAAAGGTTTGTGACATGTATGAAACCTGGGTTTATCGCTTAGTTCCAGAGTCAAAAGTGCCAAGAATGAAATGGCAATATAAGAGTTCATCGTATTCAGAAAAGCTTCAACTTACTTCTTCTATCAACAAAATAATGGTGACATTATTTTCAGTCATATGAAGAAATTCTTTTCAGGAGATTACGCTGAAAAACAAAATTGCTTCAGAAGCCCCTGTTGTTTTTGGGGATAATAATATCCTAGTTGGAGATAATAATATCTGAACTCACCTAGTAGATGTCAATATTTTGACTTAGTACTTTACGTTCCTCATCTGCAGAACTATATATTTAGTACTTATATATTTTATTATTTAGGTGACTGTGAAGTTCCCCATTGTTCCAATTATGTGGTTTTTTAGTAGCAGATCCTCAATTAAGGCGGCTGTTGCTTCTTTCTCTTCTATTTCTTTAAGTATTGATATACGCCCTTATTTATTTTGACAAACATACGACAACTATGTTGATACTCTTTAGGATTAGAAAAACTCTTAATTTCTAAATCAGATTATGAAGATTGGTAGTAAACGACATATTAATTTGCTTCTAATTAATTTAATTCTAATTTTAATACCACAAAAATATCTTTTATTTATGAACGTTTGAGAATGACTCAAATGTTAATAATACTTTGCTTACTACACGTGTATATAGTATATTAACTCACGTAAGGTAAACTCTAGTGTTATGAACGAATTTGTTCTGGGTGGGTTATCGTACCTTTTAGATACAGAGAAATTATGAAGAAACAATACCTCCCTCTCAAATATGTGAATATCCAAACGAAAGAGCGAAGTCGTATACGCCTGGCCGAATGGATACCTAAGTTATCACGGTGCGTATATAAACTAAACACGTTTTACTCTTGGCATATGCCATTAGATGAACGTTTGAAAATAATTCTAATGTTAATGACATTTTGTTTACGACGCGTTTGGTGTATATTAACTCTCGTTGGTAAATTCTGGCATTGTTAACGAATTTAATCGCCGTGGATTGTCGTACCTTTTAGATACAGCGAAATGATGAAAAAAAATATTTTCTTCTCTCGTCCAAACATTTGTTTTCCATAATTTCGGGGTATCTAAAAGGCGACCTTGAAATTGTAATCTACGGAGAATAAATTCAAGAGCTAGCATACTCGAAACGCGTGGTAAACAAGGTATTATTAACATTTGAATTACTTTTAAACGTTCTTGTAATGGTATATGTCAAGACTAAAAGGCGCACAGTCTATATACGCGCTGCAATAACTTCCAACCATAAAATCCATTTGGAAAGACGAATATGACTTCGTTCTTTCGTTATGACATTTACATATTGGACCAAGGAGGGAGGTATTGTTCTTTCATCATTTTTAGATGTACGTATGTTTCAAATATGAAAAATAACTAAAAAACTGAATGATTCAGCTAACTATAATAACTTGTCTTTTTGTTAGAATGTTACGCTTCGATATAGTAAATTAAGTTCGTTATTTTTGTTTTCTGCAAAGCATACCAAAGGAAAAATATTTGCTGTACACACAGGATATACGAACGTACAAACGAAATACTTTTAAAAACACCGAAAACAGAATTTGTCGCAACTCGCGCAATTTATAACGAAGTTCGTACGAATAAAACGACATTTTTTGGCAGCATTAGCAGTTATTTGAATCTACACACAGAAATCGGATTGTGTTTCGGAAACTAGAACTGACGCACATTGTAGTAATTGCTCCAATTTTGAACGAAAAAAAAAAAACTCTCGATGCATTCAGTTGTAAAAATAAGCTTCGGCTAAATTTAAATGTCATACTGCCGCACGCTTTTAAAAATAAATCGGGAAATTTATGTTATTTTGTTATTTACAAAAATATTCGAATACTTATTGGATACACGAAGCACTACTATTTTTTCCGAACGGCGTTTTATATATTTTCGTTATATCTGACTGAGCTTTTTAAAATGCTCAACACGCAAACATTTAAATAGCCAACAGGATATGCCACATTAAACCGCTCGGATGCTACTATAATATGTAAATATGTATAATATGTATCGAACGAAAACTAAAATAGTTTACGAAATATAAATATCCCCCTATTGATTTTGAAAATTATAAGATACTGTCTTTTTTAGTATTTGCGTTACCGACACTTTTTTTAAATACCAATAGAACAGTATTATCCCTTGAAATATTTTAGTTTATTTTTAATTGGATTTGTTAACTCATAGAATCGTAAACTGTTAGTTGACAACGAAGAATTTCTTTAATAAAAATATTTATTGTATTTTGTAAATTTTTACAAAAACAAAAGTCGAAAATACATTCATCCACTAGGTATGGCAACTTAATTCTCGATGTTACGGGTTCATTTTACCTCGTGGTTCTTTTTGGCGTATAACAGAATAATTTGCTGTAAAGTTCAATATTTGGTATTTTGACATCCTGCATCGATTCGTGCCAAGCGCAACTAGCTGCGACGTTCCCTTCCGGAGTTATGGTTGAAAAATCGTAAAAATACACGAGAAAAGGCGAACTCTCAGCGAAACATCATACGCACAGTTTTCTAGAGCATGCCTGAAAACCTCTGGGTGGTTTCCAGGTCGAAATTCGAGAAAAAAAATTTTCGTAGTTTTAAAAATCGCGACCATTTTTGGTCTTTCACTTTCAACCGACACACCATCTTCCGAACAGGAAGGCCCCCGGCCATCTATTCTACATAGGCCGATGCGTATTGACGTTCTGAATTGACTGGTGCCAAGCGCAACTCGCTGCGACGTCCTCTTTCTGAGGTTTGGTCGAAAAATCGGAGTCGTTCAGGAAAAAAAAACGTTTTTTTGGCGAAATTCAAGTCGCCCTGCGGCTAAACGGTTCGTTTCTCGCGACGAACTTACACTCATTTTAATTCTCTCGAAGAGTACTTTCATTTGGTAGAAAGTTTGTGGCGATCGGATGAAAAATGTGGAAGTTATGGCCGTTTGAAAATTTTGCGACTTTTTTGAACCTCGAGCGATGAAATTTAAAAATCCGGAAAAATGAAGTGTCGATTTTCGACGTTTTGATGGCTCTACTTTATGTATTCGGATCCGTTGATTACGAAAAACGAAATGGCAATGCGATAGCTCTTCTGGTTTTCGAGATATTGGCTAAAAATGCGACTCGCTGAAAATGCGAAACATAAAGTGTCGATTCTCGAAAATTCGATGATCCTATCTTATGTATTTTGATCCCTCGATTAAGAAACACGCTAAGCTTGGAATCGTATCTCCTTCCGTCTCCGAGATATTCACAGAAAACCGTATGTATTCAGACCCGCTGATTACAGCATTTCTAGATTTTATATGAGGGGCCAAATAGCTAACCTCCTAATGGCGTGCTGCTAAGTTGCACACGCCATCATTTAGGTGCTTATTTGTTTCGATCGAATAAAACAAATTAGTTTTGGCATTTTGTGGAAAAAATTAATAAAATTTAAATACGAAGTGCTGCAAAGTACGTGAGTTCCTGTATTTAAACGCTCTCGTATATTCCTTGCAGACGATGAATACAGTCGAAAATAAACGGATTCGAATGAACACACGAGTTTTCAGATTTACTTATGCGCTATTCCTCTAAGTTTCTTCAACTTTTGACAACATAGTGGACAGTTATGCAAGGTCAATGGAATAGTCTAAACAATGAATGGGAGGAAGTAAAAGTGTGCTAGAAGAAACGAAATATACAGAAAAAGTCATAACTATAGTCTTCTGGTATTCCCGTGGTGTGGTGCTCTATGATTACCTGAAACAAGGTAGGATCTTCACTGGAGAATATTACTTATCATCACTGGATCAATGGAATGTTGTTATTCTTAAAATTTTCAATAGTTTATGATGTTTTTTATCAAACCGTTTTTCGAAATCTATAAACAAAAGCGTTATATTTTTTTCTTTGATTATAACACTTTTGCTGAAGAGCTTGTGTTGTAGGTAGGGCTGCTCAAAATCATAAATCTTTCAGTTTTTTTATGCGGTTTTTGTTAGACAACAAATGCAGGTTGGTCTAAAATGTCTACCAAAAAGCCATATATAATTTTGCTGTAATCATTCGCTCTTTTGAATTTAGAATTCTAACCCACTTCGTAATTACTATCTAATAGGTCGATCATAAAATTATGAATTTGCTTTATAGCAACTCCAATTTATTTAATAATCTATTCACCGCAATTGGAATAATAAGTTACAGTTTCAACTACAATAAATATAAATATAAATAAATAGCATGGAGGGAATATGAATTGACTTAAAAATACAATCTTTAGTGTTTTCGAAATATTTTCATGACAATATTTGTTCACTCCTAAAAATAAAAAATAGTTTCGTTCAGAAAACGTAAACTAATACGTCGTATTACAGTATGGCGGTATAAAATAGAAAACACGATTTTAATAAAACTTAACGTCCCAGTATATATGTAATTGCCCATATTTGTGCAGCATACGTGGCAACTTAAAGTTAAAATTTAACGGTTAGTAGTCGGTAAGTAGCCAGAAAAATGCTTGTAATAATAAGGTCTTCTTCGTTTACGATATTGCCTTTGATAACGGCAATTTGGGAAGTGAAGTCAGTGAGAACGTTTTGGTGTGCCGTGTCGCCTTATGGCTTCAGGCACCACATACAAACGTAATTGTGTGTAAAGCAATTATATTCTACAGTGAACAGACAATAAACTTCCATTATGTAGGAATGATAAAGTGCGTATCTGATTCAAAGACTCTTTTGTATTATATTATTTAGAAATGTGTGCTCAATGTTGAATTATATCGGATCATTTAGTTTTGATTGTAATTTGAGTTATATATTGTATTTAAAAGACGTTCTAGTTCGGGAATTAATTTAATATTATATAATAATAATGTAATTTAATAATAATAATAGGTCCTTATTGACAGATAGACATCATTAAAAGGATAATACAATAAAAGCAGTAATCATACATGAACAAAGTTCATAGTAATACAAACGTTCCCAATCTCGTAAGAGGTTGCGGCTATTAGAATAAATAATAACACATTTTCCTATGTCCAATAATTTAATTTTATATTTGCAGCATTTATAAATAATATTGATGCGTAACAGAGATTTTTAGATTACTTAAATAGGCCAGAACATCTTCACATCTCATGGATAGGAGATTGTTGAAGTGGAACGCCAGAAAATGTAAAAGTATTTGAGATGAAATCTCTGTAAGATACATTGAAAGTTCGGATGTTCAAGTATAATATAAAAATAAAACTTAAAAAGGAAATGTTAATTTGTGCACTAAATTTGAAAGTTATAGTATAAGGGGGCGAAATTAGAATTGAATCTTTACTTTGATAAAACATCTTTTCTTGTATTGGGTTGTCTGTGTTTATCATCTCAACTGCTTAATACATGGAGAATTTCATATATATATAGGATGATGAAGATGTATTTTTTTCGAGTTTTAAGCCGCGTGTGAGTTGTGTACTGAGAAATCGAGAGATCGTTCTCTCGACGTTTCAACGAGGTCGCACTCATCATGTTCTGGAGCTGGTCGGCTGCCTAGTGAAGCTAAAGATTGTCTGATCGTCGAACGGTCTTCAGCAATTGACAGACCAGTTCTAGAAGATAGCGAGTCCGATCTCGTTCGAACGTCGAAAAAATAGTACTTCTTAGGACACGACTCACACTCGGTTTAGAATCCGAGAATATGCATCTTCATATATACTGTTCATCAAGAAAATCTTTGCACATAGAGAAAAAATAAAACAACTTCAAAAGATGCATTGATTTCTAATTTAAATAACCAACTTTATTATTTTTTTCACATAGGGTTTTGTATACATATGTTTTCTTAATATAATAAATAAAAAAAACTTCTATAACAATGAAAATATTCTAATGTAGTATATTAAAAAAAGGAAAATAGTTCAATTTCTCTAGTGTCAAAAAAATGTTTACACACTTGATAAAATATTAAGCCTGATGTAAATTTTTGAATTTTTAGTGCTAATATTTTGTGTGTCCATCTCGAGCATTAATTACCACTTGCAGACGTCTTCCCATTGATTGAATAAGCTTCGTAATATTATATTCTAACGGTATTTTGTCCCACTCTTCTTTAATGAACCTTATCAATTCGTTTTTATTAGTTGGTGATCTTTTTCCTACCTTTTCTTTTTTAAATGAGCCCACAAATTTTCGAATGGGTTAATGTCAGGACTTCGGACAGGAATATCAATAACTTTGGTGCAGTTGTATAATAACCAGGACCTACATAAATAAGATTTATGTTATGGGATCATTATCTTGATAGTATTTGTATTTAAATTTATTCGAATTATCCGGGTCAATAAAACCGAATTTTTTAATGCTGGCGATCATCGTTTTTCAAAATATCAAGATATACTTCCTTAGTCATTATTTCATCCAAAATCCTAATTACACCGACTCCCTTGCTGGATATACAGCCCCATTCCATAACGGGCAGTTTTCCAAACTTTACTGTAGGAATAAGATTTTTATTTTTTGATGCTGTCAGAGGTTTACGCCAAATTCTCTGCAGTCCGTCATAGTAGCATCATTTTCGTCTCATCTGAGAAAATAACATCGTCCCAGTACTTTGAAGGAAGTGATATGTGTTCGGTGGCAAATCTTAATCTTTTTTTATATTTTGAGCTGAGAGCAGGGTTTTTTTCTTAGCCACTCGTGAAGAATATTTATGTTTCTGTACCACATTTCGGATGGTTTCATGGAAAACACTTAACCCAATGTCTTTTTCCACTTGAAGACCTAATTCTCTAGTACTGGATTGCGGGTTACTATAAGTAGTTTTAATTATTTTGCTCTCAATTTCCGTGTCACCTTTTTTGGCTTGCCTGTGGATCCTTCTTCCTTCTTTTTCAGAGCGAGATATGATATTGTATACAGTTCTGATTTTGAGAGAGAACATATCGGCGATTTCCCTGGCAGATTTGCCTTTATAGTAATTGAAATACACCAATTGTATAACATTTTTTGAAACTCGTTTTCCTGGCATTTTTTTATATTTAAATATGAGGTCATTCGTTGTATTAAAGACAATCACTTTATTACTAAACACTTTTTTACCCTTTTCACATTCCATTCCAGTTATAGAAAAACCAAAATGCATAAAATTCGTGGAAAATAACTGCATTTTTGTTGTTTTTTGTTGTCTTCATTCAATATGCAAAGATTTTTTTGACACTTTCTATATTGAGTAAACTTCTTTTTTTGTTGCTGTTGTTATAATGTGTGTGTCTATTTGAAAAGTATTGGCGCCTTATAGTCGTAAACAAGTACAGTAACGGAATGTGTGCAAAAAAAACAAATATGTAAAGAATTTGTTGTTGGAATTTTTGAATGAAGATAACATTTTACGTGTTTCTTGTGCAAAGATTATTTTGACAAACTGTATATATATATATATATATATACAGTGCATTCATTTTACCTCGCTACGAAAACTGTACCACATTATATTCGGGTCTAGCTGCCGAATACCGATCAGAGTGTAAAGTGGTGGGGCGCGAGTCATTCGAATCACGACTATAACTGACTACTGATCGTACTAGCTGCAGCCCCACCACTAATTTGACTGTAGGCGTATCGATATCGTATTAACGGTCATTCGTGGTTTGCATTTGGGAGAGTGTGTTACGGTAAGACCTTTAAATTTAAATACTTTTTAAATTATATTACTTTGATAATGTATACATTGGAAGAAAAAATTCAAATGATAACATGGGCTTTGAAAGGTAATTCTTTACGGCGTATTCAGCGCCTTTTTTTCTGAAAAGTATGTATTAATAACAATATCATTAGTAGCTAAAAAGTTTAAATCAGAAGGTTGCATTTTGGGATATAAATGTCATAAAATACGGCGAATAAATAACGATAAAGAAATGCAGGAAGTCATGGTGTGCGCAATGGTCGAAGAAAATTCCAATATTACTATATCTAAAATATCAGAAGAGATAGGTATTAGTGTGGATAAAGTTCATAAGATATTAAAGAAAAATAAATACACATCCTATAAATACCAAATTCATCAGGAAATTTTTCATGCTGATCAACACCGCAGAATGGAATTTTGTGAAACTGTAATAGAACGTGTAAATGCGAATAAACACTTCATTGAGACTATCGTGTTTACCGATGAATCCACGTTTCCGTTGCACGGTAAACACAATCCGTCGAATCTTCGATATTGGTCTATTGGAAACGAATATCGACAATTGAATACGGGGACACAGTATCCTGAAAAATTGAATGTTTGGGCTAGTATTTATGGGAATAACATTATTGATCCATTCTTTTTCGAAGAAAACTTAAATGGGGAAATATATTTGAATCTTTTTCGAAACGACATTGTCCCTGCTTTGAGAACTATTAATCCCAATTTAGAGAACGTATGGTTCCAGTATGATGGTTGTCCGGCCCATGGAACTAGAATTGTGAATGAATATTTAAATAATATATTCCCCCAAAGAGTTATATCTAATAGTGGTACAATTCGCTGGCCACCAAGGTCACCAGACTTAACCCCTAATGACTTTTTTATGGAGTTACATAAAATCAAATTTATATGAGCATCAAGACGAAAGGGCTAATAATTTGGAAGAATTACGGGCTAATATCGAACACCAATTCCAAATTATTAATCCTCTTGTACTGGCCAATGTTCGAAATGAATTTTATAATAGATTAGGGTACTGTTTAGCGCAAGCAGGAGGGACATTTGAGAATTTAATTAATTGAATTTATTTTCTGTATTTAAAAAGTATTTTATAAGTTTTGGCAAGTTATATTTATTTTCAGTTTAAAGAGTATTTTTTAAGTTCCGAGAAGTTATTTTACTTTTTAGCTTCTTTAAGAGTTTTTTTTGTTTTTAATCGTTTTATTAGAAAACGTCTTTTAGTTCAACGCGAAACTTATTGTAAAAATACCTAATTGTACAGTTAAATGTAATTATAATTTATTAATTTTTGGACGTAAACAATATTTGGAGTACCACGAACAACTACTTAATCTGTAATCTGTAGTCAGTCGTTGTTGTGATTCGACTGACTCGCGCCTCACCACTTTACATTCTGATCGGCATTCGGTATCTAGACTCGAATATAATATGATACGGTGTTTGTAGCATTTTAATATGAAAGCACGGTATATATATATATATATGATACTTCGTATATATATATATATACGAGGTATCGTAAATTTTCGGCCTAGTTTTGGAAAATAGACGTAGTAAAATATAATCATTTCTATTTTTTAATATAATCTCCCCTAACTGCAACAAATTTATTACAACGAAGAGTTAATAATTCTATACCTTTGTAAAAATAAACTAAAGTTTTTGTCCCAAAATGTACTATGTACTACAGCTGCTTGTAACTCACCGATGTCCCTTAAGGTCTCTTTTAAATTAGAAAATAAAAATAATAATCACTAGAGGCCATGCCCGGACTATACGGCTGATATTCTAATTGCTTAAAACAGCATTCGCAGATGGCAGCTTGCGAAATGACTGCAGTATAGACGGGTGCATTATCGTGCAGTAATTTTTTTAATTTTCGTCGACGTTTTGCGCGAATATTGGCCTTAATTTACACAACAAAGACGCATAATAAGCGCTGCTGACAGCTGTATTACTCTCTTTAAAGTCAACGAGTAGAATTCCCTCACGATCCCAGAATATTAAGAATATTACCTTTTTCATTGATTGAACAACTTTCACCGTTTTTGGTACTCGCCGCCATTCCATGTACTCCCTTTTGAATAAAGGATCACAAAACAAAACCATCGCTTCACCTCCTGTGATAGTGGATTCTAAAAGCGGGTTTGAGTAGTCTCCACACATGTTTAAAAACGAGGGCGTACATTCGGCCCGATTACGATATTGGGGACTACAAAGAAGGCACGGTACCCATTTTGCGTTAATCTTAATCATACCCAAATTATCATGGGTAATTCGGCGAACATTTGCTTTGGAAATGCTAGACATTTTAGCTAATTTACCCATTTTCAAACAGCGATCATCTAATGCAATTTCTTCAACAATTGAAATTTGTCGAGGCCTTATCATATCAATTGGCTGAACGAAGCGCTCATCATCTTCAAGGGATTCCTGTTCCAAAGGGAAATATTTTACCCACTTTTTTACAGTGGAATATAAAGGAGATACAATCACCATAAACGTCGTCTAAACGTTGTTTAATATGAATACGCGTAAGCCCTTCTTTTGGTTAAAATTTAATGACTGCATGGTATCCAATTTTTATTACATGAGAAATTTTTTTCTCTAGTGGTCTGGTATTTACTACAATCTATAGTGTAGACTTTGCACATCCGCAACTATCATGCAACAGAGTTTTATCACGTTTGAATCTTTCTAAGTCTATCAGGCCGAGAATGTATGGCGCTTAGCTCGTCATCTCGTCACTGCACACTTGTCCAGGCTTAAGAGTATTTGTTCTGTTTACACCGGCCATTAATTAAATCAAATTTTGTTGTAAAAGTATCCAATTTAACTAAGAGATACATTACATTATACTAGATTTTCATATCATCTGTATATGGCAGAACATTCGAGTCCAGAAAGCCAAGGTAATTTAGGTATATACTAAATAATAGAGGACCAAAATTTGAACCCTGTAGTATACCAGAGGAGACGGTGAAAGTATCAGATGTAAAAGCATTATGCTGGACATGGCAAGATTTTTTTATAGAGGCATGATATTATTAATTGTATATTAATATGAGAAAAACCCAAAACACTCAACTTAGATATAAGTAAAGCATGATTTACCGTCTTAAAAGCTTTTCTAAAGTCTGTATATACCGTGAATATATTTTATAATGCAACATGCACATACATACACTAGTTGCTAGAGTAACGTAATAATGAAATGACAGCAATGTATTTTAGCGTGTATTTTATTTTGCAACATAGGATGTCAAAATAAGTTACTCTATTTTTGAGGTATGTATAGTGTAGAAGAAAAACTGTTATTAGTGAACTGGTATAACTCGAATATGAGTTTGAGGAGAGTAGCAGATTTGTTTCAAATTACATATCCTGACCGTCCAAGACCGAGTCCAACTACAATAAGTAGGTTAGTACAGAAGTATAAAAATAATGGATGCATCGTTCCTAATCATAAAAAAAAATAGGCCAAGATATGTTATTACTGACGCCAAAAGAGATGAAATTCTACAAACAATCGACAATAATAATATGTTCTCCACAAGAGCTTTAGCACAAACTACAAATGTAAGCAAATCTTCCGTGCATAAACTACTAAAACGAGAACATTTTAAGTCGTATCATTTTCAAAACCATCAGGAACTAATTGCGAATGATGCAGAAAGAAGAAGTATCTTTTGTGAAATCATGTTCGATAAGCTTCATAATGATGATACTTTACTACGCAGAATTTGCTTTACAGATGAAGCAACATTTTATGTAAATGGTGAAGTAAATTCACAGAACTGCCGCTACTGGAGTAGACAAAATTTGCATAGATATCATATCACAAGGACTCAGCGGCCACAGAAAGTCAATGTTTGGACTGGGTTGATTGGACACCATATTGTAGGACCGTTTTTTATTGAGGGTACTCTTACAGGAGAAAAATATTTAGAATTGCTTGAGTACAGAGTTATGCCAGCCCTCCGCGCTTTAAATATTGATGGTGAGATTTGGTACCAGTATGATGGCGCGCCGGCACATAATTCTCATATGGTTAGAACATTTTTCAATCAAAGATTTCCAAACCGTTGGATAGGCCGTGGAGGAGAAGTAGAATGGTCCGCAAGGTCACCAGACCTGTCTCCAAACGATTTCTTTCTTTGGTCATGTATCAGAAATAAAGTTTTTCATGGAGAACCTCTAAACAATATTGACCAATTAAAAAATAGAATACGAGTTGCTGCAAGAGAAATAACTCCAGAGCAGATACAAAATACAATAAATGAATTCTACAATCGCTTAGGATACTGTCTGGCCGTCAATGGTGACATTTTTGAAAATTTGTTAAATTAGTTTTTAAATTTTGTTCAACTACTGTATTTCACATCCTATGTTGCAAAATAAAATACACGCTAAAATACATTGCTGTCATTTCATTATTACGTTACTCTAGCAACTAGTGTATGTACGTATGTGCATGTTGCATTATAAAATATATTCACGGTATAAACATCCACTTATTGTCGTTTATCGATAGATTCATTAATTTGTTGTGTAATTTTTGGTAAGATTTTTAATTGCAGATCTTCCGAGAAAAAAACTATCAGTTAGTAGTTGAATATGTTATTAAACAGTCTAGTTAGTACAAAGAAGATGTTCAAAGATTTTGTCAAAGCCCGACAACACAATAATTGGCCTATAATTACACAGGCCAACCATGAAGAAACTTTTTTTATAAATTTGGCTCTCCTTTATGTTTTTTGACGTGCTGAATCTGAAAATGAACTTTAAAATACCACAGGACGTAAAGTTTTCTCGCATGTTTACTTTACGTTATTTCTACGTTGTAAGCATATAACAATGCCTTGGTCTCTACACCTAATTAGTAGTAAATGCCCTTTAGAGTATCTGCGTGACTAATACAATGAAACTCACGAAGGCATATACTTTCTAATCTAGGATTCATGAGTCATTCTGTTTAACTTAAAAGAAAAAGCAGCATGGGAAGCATTTAAATAAGTTGTTTTGAAGTTTTTAGGCAATCAGAAAGACCCTAATTACGGAAATATAGTTCAAAACATATTGAAAACATTTCGAGAACTTGGATGTAACATGAGTGTGAAGGCGCATTTTTTACACTCACTTCCCATAAAATCTTGGAGCTATAAGTGAGGAAGAGAGGGAGCGTTTCCACCAAGATATAAAGGAGATGGAGAAACGGTATCAGGGTCCTTGGAATGTCAACATGATGGGAGACTACTGTTGGAAAGGAAAAGTTACACTCGAACTTTTACCGGAAGAGGTTGAGGAAATACAAAACTTTACATTAAAGCTGTTCATATTCAAACTTACACTTCCATTGTAATAATAAATTGTTGTCATACCCAACAAAAGATAAAGATTGCAAAAAATTGGTACGTGGTAGAAAAAAACTAATTGAAAATTTGGATTCAGCACACCAAAATACAAAAGAAATAGGTTGAACTTTGAAAAAGTTTTTAAAAAATATTTATTATTATATGCCTGTGTAATTTGTTGGCTTCAGAGGCAGATACAGATTCGTTCAGTGTATGCCAAGAAAGTCGGCAAAATATGGCCTAAAAATTTCTTGGAAATACGAACCTGAATCTGCCTTTGCTCTTGATGGTTTTTAAAAAATATTAATTGGTTGGCCTGTGTTATTAATATCAGAGTGATCTTCTCTCTTGAAATATTTTGCCAATATTCCAATAATCAGAAAGTACTGATGCTTTTAAAGATAAATTAAAAATTGTGGCTAACAGCTCGCATAATATAGTTGCATAGTCACATACAAGAAAACGCGGCAATCCATCCTTTCCAGAATTCATGTTTGATTTTAGCTTCCTTGTACCATTATAGACGTCTCTATAAGTGACGAAATTAATGTAAAATGAGTTGGTATTCAGACCTTTCTCCTCGGTATCTCGCATTGTAACAGAGTTAGTGGAGAGTGAAAGTGGCTGTCATTAAATGTTAACATCAAAGCAATATAAAGAAATATATTTTTAGCTTTTATTTTCTCTTTTTTTATCATTTTATATAAAAAAGATATTGCGTAAGTGAGGGTGACTTGTACATTTCAAAAGCTAAAATATAATAGAAACAGTAAACGTCTGGATGGCAGATTGCAGCAAAGGATCGTACATGCCTACATTAAGTAGGACGCACATGTCAAAACTGCCACACACTGAGAATTTAATAAAGGTCCCTTCAAAGTACATTAACCCTTCGGATCGCGCTGTGTCAATTTCAAGAGAAACAAACAAAAACTGGCGAGATAGCAGACACCAAATAAGAACTTTTTCTCTACTATTGCTATGAAACTTACAAGATTACGATTTCTGTGATATCCTGTGGGGGTGATGAACAAAATAGAATAAGTATAACTCCCGACATATTTCGAGGATAATTCTGGAAATTACAGCGATTGTCCATTTTCACATTACGAAATTGTTAATTATTAATTAACTTAATTTACATAAATAATTTTAAGGTAAAAAGTATCATGAATGTTTCTGGAATTGTGAAACTGCCTGGTAAAGGATTTCACCTTTCTCTTTATATGTGCGGTAAATCCACTGTGCACAGTACAGTGTGCATTTTGGCTTTCGACGGTACAGATCGTGTACGGAATTTGCGACGCTGTTTAATTATCTGCTGGTGATGACAACTTAGTTGTCGAAATTAATGTGGGAAGGAGATACATGTCAACCTTAAGTGATTAACTGTAATAGCTGTTATAGGTTTGAAATACAGAGCACTAGATAAACGTCTATGAAACTGTTAACTACACTATGTAACGTTCTATATTAACTGTACTTTAGTTAATCACTAAAGGTTGATATATAACCCCTTTCCACATTAATTTTCGTATTTTTGTATACGTATTTCGACAACTAAGTTGTCCTCATCAGCAGATAATTAAGCAGTATCGCACCTGGAGAACTACGGCAAGAAATACCCGTACGAAGAAACTAATTCCGCACACGATCCGTACCGCTGAAAACCAAGATGCACACTGTATATTCGTTTCACATGATTTTTAAAAAATTGCGTTCTAGCCCTAAACGAAGATAAAAAGAGAAGAAAACGGAAAGAAACGAAACATGCCTACATGAATTTATTGCACTAACCCTTGTCCGTCCCTAAGAGAGTTAAGATGAGTTATTTGGACCAGTACCAGTATTCAACACATGGCCTTTATTCTTTAAAATGTACATACTTTCATGTATCTAATTCACGATAATTACACACGTTCTTTATCAAATGCAAACAATCCGCGTTAACACTATGATTACTTTCTAACACATGTTTTGCTATACCTGATTTTTGTGGCCGGTTGAATTTTATGCGCGCAATATGTTCTTCGTACCGGATTTCGATCGATCGTTTTGTTTGGACGATGTATTGTTTACTGCAATCTAGACAATTAATTCTGCAGAGTCCCGATTTTTTAATTTCCCTGATTTTGTCTTTTGCATTTCCTAAAAGGGTTTTGATGGAATTAGTGGACCTAAATGTGACTTGAAAACCGCGCTCTTTAAAAATACTATTTTTCGTCAAACGATGGTAAGTTTAACATACAAACTGCTTGTCCCGATTGCTCTGAGCTGATAGACATGTGGTGTCACGAATTGTTTTTCTTATGGTAGCCTTCCTAACTAATCCATTGATTATTTCCGAATCAAAACCATTGCATCTCGCGATATTCTTAATGAAGTTCAATTCTCTTTCATATCTTACATTTATACATACGAATACAGTGTGCGTCTTGGCTTTCAGCGGTACGGATCGTGTGCGGAATTAGTTTTTTCGTACGGGTATTTCTTGCCGTAATTCTCCAGTTGCGATACTGCTTAATTATCTGCTAATGATGATGACAATTTAGTTGTCGAAATACGTATGCAGAATTACGAAAATTAATGTGGAAAGGGGTTATATATCAACCTTTAGTGATTAAGTTAATCAATCACAAGCTTCATCAAAATCACCTGTACTTTAGTATCAGGAAATCTCAAGTAAAACCTATTTAACAGTTTTTTTAATCGTAATTTCCAGAATTAATTATTGAAACTAATTTTTCTTTCTCGAGATAAATAGGTGAATAATTGCAGTAAATTTATTTTTAAAAATATGTATGTACGAAAAGGGATGCTATCATAATTCCTCTTTATGTTTTGCACAGATTTTAACAACACATGATGTATATAATTAATCTTACTTAGGCGCAATGGTCTACGAAAAAAATAATCGGGCTGTGTTTAGAGAAAAAACGGAAAATAGAGGGTTTTACATCCATGGTGCATTATCGGATTATAGTATTACTTCAGAAGTATTTGTTCACATTTTTGTTATTAATGGTAGATGTATGTAGGTTGTAACAAATTAGCTACAAAGGATGAAAGGAGGAACATATTTTACTTTAGGTAAATAATATTCTACCCAGATAGTTCACTATAGTAATGTTAATATGTATTAAAGGTAAACAAAAATGTAACGTCATTTTCTATTTACTATTTATATATACAAGGTCTTTCATTAAGCACTTCCTATCTTTAAATTTCAATAAAACAAAGTGTGTGTGAGATATCATCGATATTTTTAATTCGTTTGAAAGGCCTATCAATGCTATTGTGTATGGAATATAACATCGTGCAAATGTCCGCCGCGGCTTTGCTGGGCGCATCCGAAATATCCAATTTTCCATGTCTGGCGCATAAATCAAGCTGAATTTGACCGATGGCATGGATTATGTTGGCTTTGAGGGCCGTTGTGGTTTGTGGCTTATTCGCATAGATCTGCGACTTAAGAAAATCCCACAAGAAAAATTCTAACGAGGTCAAATCGCAGGATCTCGGTAGCCAGTTCACAATACATCCACACGATATGACCATGCCCTCAAATCGCTCGCAAAGAATGTCCAATGTGGCATAAGCTGTGTGGCACGTAGCTGCGTCTTGTGGAAACAATATGTCGTTGGTATCCTTATCATCTAATTCAGGCCAAAAAAAAAAGTTGGTAATCATCGATCTAGCGCTCGCCGTTGACGGTGACGGCCTGGCCAACGTCGTTCTCAAAGAAATATGGACCGATGACGCCGCCAGTCCAAAATCCGCACCAAACAGTGACTGACTTCTTCGGGATGCGTTGGACGCTCTTGGATCTCATGTGGATTGGTATCGTCCCAAATTCGACAATTTTGTTTGTTGATGTACCCATTCATCCAGAAATGGGCCTCATCCCTGAAGATGATTTTTTGATGACAATTAGGGTCCATTTCCAACTGCTCCAGGGTCCATTCAGCGAAAACGCGTCGTTATCTATGGTCGTTTACCTTCGACTCCTGGGTCAGTTGAATTTTGTACGGGTGCAGGCCCAAGTCACGACGCAAAATTCGCCTCGGATTCTCCTATACACTCGCATGGACAGCGGCGATGTTTTCGGCAGATCTTGCGTTTCGTCGTTGTACGGGTGTTGGTTCATTGTTATGATCTGTATGTACTTCTTTGATCCTTTTCACCTCAATATTAGTGGAAGACTTCTAAGTATTTAATACTATAGCGCCCCTTTGAGATCATTTTGTGCAGAGAACCCTCCTTAACTCTCCGAAATATTGGCTTTCTCACAGGTAAGCAATACGTGCTTGGAATATGTCTATCAACCACAGTTGATAGAGGCGTGACAAATTATTATTATTTTAAACAGAACAATAAAAGAAACAATAAGTGATGATTTTAATTCACACAAGAAAATATTGCTATACAAACTTACACTAAAGTCAAGAAGAAATACAACAAAATTAATTGAAAAGCAAACAAAACGCAACTAAGTTCTCGCTGCTTTTTTGATGAAAATGCGACTTTATTGTGAAAAAATGTTTACAAATGAATCATTCAAAATATTGCCCATCGCTAGCGACAACTTTTTCCCATCTTTCTGGCAGAGCTCGTATACTGTCACGGTAGAAGTGTTCGTCTTTTGAGGCTATCCACGAATCAAGCCATTTTGAGATGTCTTCATATGAGCGGAACTGCTGATTAGCCAGACCATGTGCCATCGAACGGAACAAGTAATAATCGGAGGGCGCGATATCTGGGGAAAAATGGCGGGTGGGGTAGGACCTCCCATTTAAGCGTTTCTAAGTAGGTCTTAACGGGTTTGGCAACGTGAGGCCAACGTTGTCATGCTGTAGAATCACTTTTTCGTGCCTCTGCTCGTATTGTGGCCGCTTTTCGCGCAGTGCTCGGCTCAATCGCGTCAATTGAGTTCGATACCATGCCCCAGTGATGGTTTCGTTCGGTTTCAACAGCTCATAATAAATAACACCGCCCTGGTCCCAACAAATACACAGCAAAACCTTCGCAGCGTGAATATTCGGTTGAACCGACGACATAGAAGCATGACCGGGCAGTCCCCATGATTTTGTTCTCTTTGGGTTGCTGTAATGAATCCATTTTTCATCACCCGTAACGATGCGATGAGGAAAACCCTTCCTTTTTTTGCCGCTGGAGCAGTTGTTCACAGGCGAAAAAACGACGCTCAACGTCTCTTGGCTTCAAATCATAGGGAACCTAAGTTCCTTGTTTTTGAATCATTCCTAACGCATGCAATAGCTGGGAAATGGTTTGGCGGGTAACTCCTAATGCTAAAGCAAGCTCTTTTGCGTTTGGCACGGATGTTCATCGAGCAATGCCTCCAATTCAGCGTCTTCGAAGGTTTTTGGTATTCCTTCACGTGAACGGTCATCAACATCGAAATCACCGTCTTTGAAGCGACGGAACCAATCACGGCACGTTGCAGCATCTCCGTAAACTTTTTGGAGTTCTCGAGGCGCTTCAGCTGCTGTTTTCTTCGAATGAAAGAAGAAAAGCAACACTTCCCGCAAATAACGATTATTTGGCACAAAATCAGACATTTTCACACAACCAAAACTATATGACGCAAAAACAAAATCACTAATATATCAAAGCGGTTTGTAATAAATACAATTTTATTTACTAAATATAATCAAAAGTTTGTATATACTTATGCACATCTTAATTTAAAATTGAAAATCAGATCATAAATAATTTAAATAGAAGATGCAAGATTTTTCTATTTTTAGATAAAACGATTTTAAGTTAAAAAGAGTGCCCAACTTCAGCAGACGGGCCATTCTTATATTTTTATTTTGCGCCAGTGTTAAGGGTTCTCTTCGACTCTGGATTACTCGAATATCCTGCATAAAAACGATACCTTCCTTATCTCCTTACACCCAAATCCATCGGAATATTTAATTTCAGTCGATCGTCACTGAGCCTCATTGTATGATGTAGAAAACGCTTCCAAATTACGTGCTTTTAGGTTAGATATCCTTCCAAAGGTTCGACGTCCTCCTGTTTTACATCAGCTGTAAGAAGGGTCGAAGATAAGCAGGGCGTTTTTATCTGACAATGAAGGGCTCGGATGAAATTTTCAAGTGTTATCCTTTTTTTAAACATTCAGGCCTTCTCATGTATTTTACGTAGAGAAAAAACTATATTGCATTTTTTGTAATACATTGTCCTTTTAGTATTCATCCGTTTTTTTTGTAAGTGCGTCAAAAAGGCAAACAAAATTTAGAATTTTCCATATTTTAAACACATTGCGTTTAATGCTTTTTGTTTTTCCAGGGAAAAAAGCAAATAATTAGAATGTTCTTTTAACAAAACTTATTTTTACTTTTGGGCTTCACTGCAGTAAACATATATTATGGAACGATGCGAAATAAGTTTATAAGAATTTCTAGCAGACCATGATACTCAATTGTAAATTTCGTTCGACATTTTAAATTAGATATTTACGAGCTTATTGACAGTGAAAGTTGAAAAATATGTTCGAGTATCTTGATAGCCCTAAAGATTTAAAATATTTATTTGCACCAAATTTAATGGGAATGAACAAAGAGCAGTATGGAGCTGCGATTTATTTTTTTAAATTGCAGATGTGGCTAAATTTTCAAGAACTATTTTGAGGATATCGATCTGATATTTGATGAAAACTCATGTTTCATGTTCGATGAATTTCAACGTGGTTGACATTCCTTAAATTATACGTTTCGAAATACTCGGCCAAAGACGGCTTTACAGAAAAGAATATTGGTTTCGTTTATTTTAAGGCGTATTCAATAAACCTTAAAGATTTGAGTAAAAGTAATTAACACTATTTTACACAAACACTTTAAGGAACATAAGTTGCTTCCTTTTGATACCTTTCGAATTGATACTAGTTCAAAAAGGAGATCCTATGAGGTGTTAAAGGTCTGCACGAGAATTCTTTTTCGATGAGTCGTCTGATCATTGACGTACATCATTATAGGTATTGGAACTTAAAACAAGTTAAAATCAGCAGTTCATATTTTTAGAAATGAATCGATTCCAACAAAAGTTGTCTGGGAAGAAACCTGAAATAAAAATATTGTCGCCACATTTTTTGGCATTAATGAAATTTGTTTCAACTGTAACTCTAGAGGGCCGTCATACTGATAATGCAGAAGTGTACACTACAGTTTATTTGTCCTGTCTTCTTGAAGGTATCCACGCAAATCGGCCAAGAGGAAGGATATTTTGCATCGCAATAGCGCCAAAGTTTGCATTGCTCTTTAACAATTGAGAGTTTGAATGTCCAAAATTGAAATATTATCCAATTGCCTGTATAATCCAGACCTGGTATCTAGTGATTTATTTTTCGTTTCATTTGGAAGACAAAAGTTACGGTTAACATAAAAAATTGAAGAATTTTTCTTATAGATGCGAAGATGTATTAACTATAGAAAAGAATACTTTGAAATATTATAGATAATTATACCTTGACAAATTGTATTTTACTTCGTTAAGCCTAACGGAAAGAGAATATCTAATATTTTTCAAACTGTTAATTTTTCGGCCAAACTTTTAGACACCGTAAAGTACACTTTTAAATAGAATGTTCTAGAAATGAAGTAAACAAAACAGTCTAATGGCTGTCCTAAACGCTCAAATTTTTTTATGTCAAAATGGCCCTCTTTAAATGAAAACCTATTACCGTTCTGTACTCTTCCCAGTAACATTTCCTCCGTAAACGGCGTAAATGGTCCTAGCGGCTTTCGGTGCATGAACTCCTCTGATGATTTTTAACAGAAAGGTGTGCTGGAAATGCTCGTTTTGATATTCTGTTTTCTTTGCACGAATTCGAGAGCAATAATATAACATTAAAATAACTATGGCGTATGCTCTTACACTAGTGTGTGTTTGGCTCTCGACGGTGTACGTCAAGTACGTGGTTCCACGTGCGACACTTATTAATTATCTACTGATGATGACAATTTTTGTCGAAATATATATACGGAATATGAAAATTATTGTGGAAAGGGATATTGCTTGCCTTTTTTGATTAATTCAATCAACCACAGTCTTCATTCAAATTTACCTCCAGAAAAATATTTCTTTGCCTCCTATAAATAATGGGTGTCCCAAAATTAACGCAAGATTTGAATTTGTCGCCATTTGTGCAGTAAAGTGTTGGCAACCCTAAAAAAAAACAATTCGACAGCTGACAGTTTAGGGTTAGTAAAAATGGAGTGTTACACGATAGAAAAACGTGTTTTTATTATTGAACAATATTTCAAAAATAATGAAAGTTTGACGGCCGCAGTTCGAAAATTTCATACAAAATATGGTCGGAATAGTGTTTTAACTTCAACTGTGAAGAGATTAATTGAAAAATTCAGGGAGATTGGATCCGTTGGAAACGCCAAACACACTGGTCGTCCAAAAACAAGCCGTTCAAATGTCAATATCGAAGCAGTGCGTGAGAGTGTCGGTGACAATCCAGGAATCTCAATTCGGCTTCGTGGACAAGAATTGCAAATTTGAAGAAGCTCTCTACAGAGTATACTCACTAAAGATCTTGTGTCTCCATGCTTATAAAATTCAATTAACACAACAACTGAAGCCTAATGACCATGCACAGCGAAGAGAGTTCATTGAATGGATTATTGAACATCAACAAATGGATGATGATTTTTCGAGCAAAATCATGTTAAGTGATGAAGCACATTTTCACCTTGATGGCTTTGTTAATCACCAAAATTGCCTCTTTTGGGGTACTGAGAACCCACATGTGATTCTCGAAAAACAAATGCATTCACAACGTGTTACTATTTGGTGTGGATTTTGGGCTGGAGGCATAATTGGACCATACCTTCTTGAAAATAAGGCTGGTCAAGCAGTGACTTATTGGTGCTCGATATCGCGACTTGATAACATAGTTCTTTCTGCCGAAATTGGATGATATTGATGTGGCCAATATGTGGTTTCAACAAGACGGTGCCACATGCCATACAGCCCGTAAAACAATTCAATTACTGCATGAGACATTTCCAGGTCGTGTACTCTCTCGTTTTGGTGATCTGAATTGGTCCCCTAGATCGTGTGATTTAACACCATTAGATTTATTTTTATGGGGTTATTTGAAATCACAGGTCTATGTCAACCACCCGTGCATTAAAGGAGGAGATTCAACGCTGCATCAACGAAATTCAGCCACATTTGTGCATAATGCTTATGGGAAATTTCGACAAACGAGTGCGTATGTGCATGCAAAGCCGTGGAGACCATTTGCCCGATGTGTTATTCCATAAATAACCCTATACTGTGTACTTTATGATTCAATAAAAAAATAACAATCAAAAGACTAAAAACTGTGTTTTCTATTTAATTCAAATCTTGCGTTAATTTTGGGACACCGTTATATTTAAAATATTTATGGCGTGTTTAAAGTGTGAGGTTGATAACAGAATTACTATTTCAGTACGGAATATTTTGGATATCCAATGGCCGTTGGATGAAACTTGGTAATTACAAGTTCTCGAGTTCCTGGTATATTTGCGATGATTAAGTGGAAAATACTCACATCGTTAATTAACTATTTCAAGCTATCTACCGATCTCTAAATTTATTTACAAACTTTGAAGACGTTTATTACGAGTCTTTTCATTGTTCTATTATTGCTTTTATCATATTATGAAATTATTTCTTTTGACAACTTCATAATTAACATTCTATTCTTCGTTTAAAGTATTTTCATTGGAGTAAATTTTTTACACACACAAGTTCTTATGTTCTGGTTTCTATATTATGTAATCAATTAATATAAGCAAAGCTAATTATACATTATCTAAAGACAAATTACTAGGATATTTATATTTTTTAACGCCTTTAAAAATACATAAAATGTGTAGAATTATAGTAGAAAATTATTGTTTTCAGAATAGTCACCAATAGCATATTTGGATGTATTTAATTTGAATATATAATTATCTGGTGTAATGATTATACAATATATAACATTAATGGAAAGTTAATATTTAACCGATCCGTCAGATATTTATACCCGTTTAGACCCCAATGTGTTCGATATCAAAACTTGTCGAATGTATTCGAGTATCGCCTGCATTGTGTGGAAGAGAGTACGGGTTCCGAAACGGAGGCCCGAGGAACTCCAGATACCATTTGATCAACTTTCTGGAAACAGTTGGCAGGTAACGACTCGTGGCACCATAATTCAAGCTAAAGTATGACAATTTGTGGCACAAATTCAATTATCAATGATATTAAACGTCTTAGATTAATCGAGAGAAGAAATCGCTGTCAATCTACCAGCACCGACAGCCTTCAATATTCTGTCCGCCTTCGCCGAAGACTTGGTTGGTTACATTGCAGACTTTCATGCTTGCAATGGAAATGTGAGAATGTAAAATAATCGGTGTAGAGAATGTATACATGTATACGTATCTAAAAGATAGAATTTAGTTTCAGATAAAAAAACTTCTGGAAAAACATTGATATTCAACGCGCATATGTAATTATTTTTTTATGTTCTTAATTGTTTTTTTTATTCCGTTTTGAATATAGAGCACTCAAAAATTATTAACGTAAGACAATGTTTCCGATGTATAAATATTTTAATAAGACATTCGTCTTGTTTAGTATATCTGTCTGTGTATCATGAAACAAGATCCCTTTTCCAAGACAATGTTATCTACTACGATACGTATTTGTACATTGACCCGTTTCCTAGAGTAGTCTCTTAATATTATGTTTAGTATTAATTCCATTTTAATAAAGAATACAATTTACTACTTACGTCATTTATTTATCTAACAATAAAAATAATTATAATATTACCCACTGTTCACTTTACTAATTATTTGCTTCTAATGTTATAATGATCAAATTAAAGCAAGTTGTGTGACATATCAACTTAGAGTGCTTTTCCTAATTAAGTATTTAATTCTCTCATTTTTAGTATTGTCATAAACCCTTTCAGTAGATGTTCTAGTTATAGTACTGTGGGCAAAAAATAGTAAGACTTTTTAATTTAAATTTCGGCGAAAACCCATTCGTCGAAATATTTTTTTTCTAGGTTGGTATGGCTGTCAGTGACATCTGTGCCAAATGTCACATCAAAATAATCATTAGTATTTAGTATACGCTTGTCTTTCTGAAGTACAAAAAGTGCATTTGGCGATTTTTACAATGAGTGAAATTATTCAACAAAGTTCCATTAAATTTTGTATACGGAATCAAATTTCTGGTGCCGAAACTTTCAGAATGTTGCAAAAGGCCTTCGGTGATAATTGTTTGTCGCGAGCAAGTATTTTTGATTGGTACAAGTTATTCAAAGAGGGTTGAGAACGCGTTGATGACGAACCACGTTCAGGACGGCCATCAACATCAACTGATGATCAACACGTCAATAGAATCTAGGAATTGGTGCTTGAGAATCGACGATTAACAGTCAAAAGACCTTATTGGTATCGTTGAAATATCGTAAGGATCAGTGAAAACCATTTTGAAAGATCATTTGGGCCTAAGAAAAGTGAAAGCACGATTTGTTCCAAAATCACTCAATTTTTTCGAAAAACAGCGTCGCGTTGACGTCTATGAAGCAATACTTTCCGACTATCAAGACAAAATGAAAGGCATCATAACTGGAGATGAGACTTGGATCTACGCTTATGACCCGGAAACAGACGATCAATCGGCCGAATATCGTATCAAAGGTGAGCCGAAGCCCAAAAAACCACGTCAAAGCAAATCAAAAATCAAGGTTATGTTGACAGTTTTCTTCGATTGTCGAGGTGTGGTGCACTCCGAATTCCTTCCGACTGGCCAAACTGTCAACAAATAATACTATTTGAGTGCTATGCGTCGTTTTTGCGATGCTATTCGTAAAAAGAGGCCAGAATTATGCGCCGACAACTCTTGGTTTTTGCAACACGATAATGCACCGTTGCATACTGCATTAATTCTTCGTGAGTTTTTCGCCAAATTTTCAACCAATATCGTGCCGCAACCACCGTATTCGCCTGATTTAGCTCCGTGTGACTTTTGTCTATTCAGCAAACTCAAACGACCGCTCAGCGGAAACCGTTTTGAGTCAATTGAAGACATTGAACGTGAATCGCTACGCGCATTGAAGGCTATTCCTGAAATTGACTTTAATAACTGTTTCGAGAATTGGAAGAAACGTTGACACAAGTGTATTTGGGGCCAGGGGAGATTACTTTGAGGGGGACGAAATAGATTTGGAACAATAAATTAAGAATTTAAAAATTATGAACAAAGTCTTACTATTTTTTGCCCACAGTAGTATATTAATTTTCGGCATGCCTTGCTTTGTTTGGGCATTGTTTGCTAGTTGACTACTGCTGCCACCTTCAACTCACAGATTCTTCTGACAGTTCTTCTTCTTTAATTTATATCTCTTTTCTCATACACTCAGAAACACAGAGCGTTATATATAGTTGATATAGTTCGATATTGATTCCTTTTAATCATTTTATTATAGTCTGCAATTAATTACTTTTTCCTTTTACTTAATGTTTTCGCTTACTACTTACCTATGCTCCATCAGGGAGTGAAACGATAATATACATATAATCTTTTCACCCTCAAGTCATTCTCAACGGAATATTTTTATTAAACCTTTTTTGTTAAGATCGCTATCATCCTCCAGATACTACCAGATCTCTTCTGTTCTTCCCTTATTCTCCCGCTCTGTGTCTTCGTCCCAATACGTTTCATTTAACTGTTTGCTTTGTAATATCTTTGTTTTTCCTCAAAGTATGACCAACTCAATTTCACCTCCTTTTCAATGGTATATTTCTTATTGGTTATTGATCTGTTTCTTTGCAAAGATCGTTGGATGTGATATTAGGCCAGAAAACTTTTAATATTCTTCGAAGATGTCTGATTGCAAATAGCTGGACTTCTTTTGCTAATTTTCTTTGGTTATAGATGAAGTCTTGCTTCCATATACTAGGACTGACATGACAATGCTTCTCAGTTTAGTTCTGCGTTTGATCCAAATGTTTTTCAGTTTCTCAAAAGTTTGTTGTGTCTCATATTCGGCGGCACACACAGATTATATCTGTGTGTGCCGCCCTTCATCCTTATTATACTTTGCCAAATAGCAAAACAAATCTACCACTTGGCTTCAGAGTTGGAATTGTGTTCTCAGCATATCGGCTTCCGACATTTCATCTTTATTTACATGCAACATCTTAGGGTTTAACTGGTGGTACTGCTTTTGTTGTTGCACTGGAACTGGTATGCGTGTGTGGAAAGGTTTATATAGGGGTGTTGTTTGTCATGAATCTACAACGCAACAACGATAGCAGTAGCAGCAGATAAGCCCTAACGAGGTTTCATGTAGTGAAGACGAAAAGGCGACAACAGATGTACCGAGAATACAATTCCAACACGTAAATTAAGATAAAGCCATTGATAACGACTGCGAATGTTTGCAAGCTATATATTTCTACTTGTTTTATTTATAGTTCGACATTTTAAGTTTGCATAAAACCTATTGTGTTCAAATTTCATTTCGACGATTCTTTTTGTTTTTAATGCTCAAGAAATTATTTACTAAAAAATTATTACTTAATATCATTCGAGCCTGAGAAAAACATTAAAATTAATTAGTTTTCTAACAGTAGCGACTTGTAGTTTGATCCTAACTTCAGATGCAGATGTTCAAGATCAAGTTGAATTTGCCAACTGTTATTTACTATCACTTATTGTAATTTGTTCTCTAAAATAAGACTTGTAATAACTACCAGCAATTGAAAGTTTTGTACGATATAAATTTCTTCGCGAATACCGATATATAACTCTATTCGTCCCTATATAACTTTCAAATTATCTGCATCGTTGTATGTAAATTTTAGCGCACATATTGCTAGAGTAATAATCTATGTGAAGTTTGGAAAGAGGAAGCAAAAGGCTACAGATACATCAATGGTATGAGCGTAGAAATCTGTGTTGTTCCTTCACGGAAACGTACTCAATATCGCTTCGTAACTTCTTCTAAGGTCTAACTTTGTACGGTATTGGTGTGTTTTGTACGTTTAACTAGAGATTTGGTACGTAGACATCCGCGGTCGTGGTCCATGCTATCTGCTTCTGGGTTTCCGGGCTGGAACCGCGTCACTAGTATATCTGCCGACGTTTCAGTGCAGTAGTTCAGCCTTGAAGATGTCCCATACAAATGGGTACGAAACGTCGGGAGATATACTAGTGACGCGGTTCCAGCCCGGAAACCCAGAAGCAGATAGCACGTTTAACTAGAGATTTCGTCATAATGCTCACCATATAGTCCCACTCAAGAAGGAAACAAACTTACACTTTTTTTTAGAAATTTCAGGTGAAAAGAGGTTAAGTTATTTATATTTAATTGCTTGAATTTAATTGTTAAAAATCAATTAAAAAAGAATTACAAAAAGAAAATTAAATCGTCTAAAAATATATGATGATAATAGTATGTGGCAAAAATTGTATTTTTTAAATAAAGGAAGAATATGCAGAATTCAGGATTTACTTCAAAATAATTTGTTAATTATCCTAAGAATAAAACTGAAAAAAAGTTGTAACTGTTATTGATGTATCTTCGAAAAGGAACAAAATGCATTATTTACAAGTGCAAACGCGTTACTCTTAATTGACTTGGGCACTTTCTTGCATTTACAAGTGTGATTCGCTATTTGGAGCATGTAATAGTTAGGACTAAAATATAAATTTATAATGTAATTTCAACTGTTTAGAGTACATGTGAGCTAGTGCACAGGTATGCGAGTAGCTACTGTGCTCCCCACGATATCCCAGCAAGTTTGTTATTATTGGACAAGTGTTTCCTATACGAAAGTGTCCTGGTTAGTGTTACAAGATATTTGGGATACGGGTTGTAGGGCAGAATGGTGCATTAAGGGATAATTGTAGTATTTTGTGGGCTAATTTGTTAATCAAGTGAAAGCAGCAGGTTTCAGTTTTACTAGTGCTTGGTTTGATACTCTATTTTTGGAAGTATGTGTTCGGTTTTTGTAGGTCTTGAGTGAGAATAGCTTAAAGGGCATATGTACTAGTGTTCTGTATGATAAGATCAGAAAAAACCTGGCTTTATGAAGATGTCTTTGATCATCTTAAATCGAAAGGAGTATCTTCAAAAACTGCTCTAAGAATAAGGGTTGAAGGGGGCGGACTTATGGGTGGTTGAATGAGACTGTACTTGGGAGGAATAGCAAGCCTTATTGAATACCAAATAGCCTCCATACAGATTTAATCTAGCGCGCCAGAGCTGGGTATCTTTCAATAGAATGCGAATGGGTCATGGTAGATGCAATAGTGGAATCAAACAATGAGACACAAGAAGATTTTCTAAAAAATCACACCTGAAGTCGTTCGGTGGCTTCAAAATTTTGGTCTGTAGCTGTGATTTCTACTAGTTTAGATTTATATGATGTCTGTCCTCATTTTATATGTACATAAGTCTGTATTGTCTTCTTTTTAACACTTTTTTTGCGACTGCGTGGTATGCATTTTATCATAAAATAAGTGAATAAACTGTTTCGAAGTCAAGTGCAAATATTGTATCACTCGTAAAGTTTAACTGATTAAATCAGAGGTTCCCAAAGCCTCCAGGAGCGCCGTGACAGCCTCGCTAAAACGAAAAAAAAATTGAAAAATATAATTTTATAAAAATGAATTTATTAAACAGCCTTTTGCACTTGATTGTAAATATAATCAATAAATTTAGAGATCATAGCATAGAATTTATTTAAATTTAAGATTTTAGACTTAAAATTATCAGGTCTCCAGTTTTACTTCATACGAAGGGCGCCGCCGGAAATAATCTGAATATTAAGAGCGCTATGGCTTTAAAAAGTTTGGGAACTTATGAATTAAACCATTGGATGCTGCTTTTTCTTCATTTATGCTAATGAGGCTTCAAATGCATATACATATTTGTGTTTACACGTACTAAGAGTTAGAATTTATAGTGAACAATATGTTGGGTTAAAAACCTATTTTTGTTCCATGTACAATAAATAATAATAAAATGTAAAGAAGTAGTAAAAAATAATTATAATTTTGAAATGTTTTCGTGCTGCTGTAGAAAATATATTTTATCATATATTACTATAATAAATAGTTATGCTTCCTTTGTAATATTTATATTACTTAATTCATAATAAATCCGAACACTAAATAAATGCAAAGTGTTGCATTAAATAACAAACATCTTAAGTAAAATTCTTTTTCTACGGTATAATATTTCGATTGTTTTCAATTACCATTCATATCGGCAAATTGTTGTATGTGATTCACAAGACGATATTATGGAACGACGGCTAGTACACTCCGCGCAACATGAATAGGACCAACTGCATATATGACATTTGTAGTTGGTATAAACATGGTAGCGCGCTGGAATTGTTATTTTCGAAAATAAGAGGGTTGATAAAAAGATGTATGTAGGTACCAAATATAATTTTTGTAAAAGTCAGTGCAAATGTACGTTACTAATGACAATAAGTAGAGTAATTAAACGCCACTTGAATACGACCAATCTACAAAATAAAAGATTCGTTTGCAATAACAAAATACTTTATTGTTCAATAATGAATACTTTTGCCATTATTTCTTATAACCTCAAATAGTCGGGATGGAATGGAATTATACAGGGTTCTCAAGTAGTCAACGGGAAGTTCCGCCCAACTTCGTTTCAGCGCCTGCTCTAGTTCGTCAGCGCAACTGAATTGGGTAGCATTGGAGTACAATTTACGCGACAACCATCCCCAAACATTTTCTATGATGTTCAGGTCGGGGGAGAGCGATGGCCAATCGAGAACCTCCATGCCTTGTTCTTGAAACCAGCGTCGAACAATGCGCGCGGTGTGAATACTGGCATTATCCTGTTGGAAAATAAATGGCCCACCTGCCATAACGTTGGAAAATTTGTCTTTCACCTGTTGCAGCAGCTGGACGTACTTTTCCGAATTCTGTCTGCCCTTCACTATTACTAAATCAACAGGTCCGTTATAGGAAACAGCTCCCCATACCATGACTGAACCAACATCGGCTCGCCTTCGTGACTGAATCACTTCATCTTTACGTAAACCGTGGAAATAATAAGAAAACCCATCCGGGCCATCTAAATTAAACTTCTTCTCGTCGCTGAAAATAACAGTTTGCCATTCTCTTGTCCACCCCATTTTTGCTTGAGCAAACTGAAGACGTGCAGTGCGCTGAAATTCCCTTAAAGGAGGCCGTCGTTTAATTTTCAAACGTTTTAAATGCGGACAGGTCTTCAGTAACTTCTGTACAGTTCTTACCGCTGCATTCGTTCCAACGTTATTCGCGATTTGTCTTGCCGTTAATGCCGAATTCGATGCTTCGCGTAATATGGCTCGACGTTCTCTCTTAGTTGTAACGGATGTTGTTCGCCCTTTAAAACGTTTTCCATAATTCTCGGGATCCCTATAAAATTGTTCACAACCTGGTGTGATCGACTTATTTTCTTTGCAGTAGCCCTTGAGGAATACCCTTCTTGATGGAACGCTTTAATTTTTCCAATTTCTTCCATACTTAAGCACTTCTGTCGTCCCATTGTTGCACAATACCCTTAATTACACATGTTTGTTTATCCGGATACACGTTGTAACTCGACACTCATCCGGTAGCTTACTATTAAATACTGGTCGTATCCAACCGGCGCGGTGCATTTTATATGTATGTGGTACTTACGTCACCCAATGCATAACGTTAGGCACTATTGCGCAATAATGCGTATTATTTGCCATATCATACCATTACAAACTTGCATTGTATTTTTAGTAAATGAATTGTTTTTCAAACCACCGAAAGCTTGCAACAAGTCGGGTGGTCCTATTCATGTTGCGCGGAGTGTATATAAATAGTTTAGTTTATGTATGATGTTAAAATGGAAAGAGTTGCCCTTTCTTACACGAATACAAAAAATGCTAATAAACCACATAGACCAAAATATGTAGTCAATTGAGTACCTTATCGTGTGATATATACTTAGGTATTTGAACAGGAAGGAATATAGAAAAGCATTTAATAATGTTAATAATAATATTCTTTATTTATTAATTAACAGCATTAGCATTTTAATTACAGAACTATACAAATATATAGACTTACGTGTAAGCAATTGTAAAAAGTGTGATGCAACAAATACAATAAATAAAGAAATTTATATATAAGGATTGAAGTACTCAGCTACTGAAGCTTGTAATTCTCATAAAGAACATCAATTTATATCAGAATAAATAATAAAAAGTAAATACATCGACACAAATTCTGGATGCGACGAATTATATTTGTTGTAGAAGTAGAGTTCGATTATTTAGAGAAGAAATTTCAAGGTCAATGCGCTCGGACGAAGTTTGGTTTAGGACGAGTCAATTATGCGCTGAAGGGGCGACTCTGTTTGCAGTGGTGTCCATTGTTGTTCGTGTGTTTAAAGTGTGGGTGCTGTTTTCGTTGTTTTTACTTGTTAGCTTCATAATTTATATAAAAGGCTATTTTTTCAAAACCATTTTATCAATGGTAAGTGAAAAATTATTACGATTGAAGTAAAAAATATATACAGAAATATTAAAGTTAGGTTAAGTATTGTTTGTATGCCATCGTGTTACGCCTATGGTAGAATCTCGTCGCGCAGATTTTGATGAGTCATAGTTTCTTCTCTAAATAATCGAACTCTAATAGACAATTTATAGCATTGTGAAGAAGTTTATATAAGGTGAAACCGTGTGCTGTTATTTTTAATTCCAGCAATGACAGATTAAAGTCTCATCGATGTTCCTTTGTGAATAAACATTATCTATTTGAAAGCAATAAAACTTTAAGAATCTTCTCTGAATCATATCAAACTATTGCTTTTGATTAATATGTATACATTTGAGTACTAAACAATACATAGTTAACAACCCTATTCACAATATTTCCTTTCGATCCTATATTTTTTATAAGCGTGTATATATACCTTTTTATGTAAGTAAGAGTTTGGAAACCACCCAATAGACGTAGATTGAATAGAAAGGCACTACTTATCCGAAAAATGCTTGAAAAATATAGACAATCGGAAATTGTAAATGCAAAAATATAGATTAGAACTTAGATACGTAAAAAATAAGGTAGCAAATGTTTTATACTTGTCATTTAAGTAGCATCATATATCGTCACACACGTCAATACTTAGACATTTTGGTGTTAATAATCACGCGTTATTATTGTTTGTCGTTGATGCAGCTTCATATATGTGAGACGTGAGTTTCACTGAAAAGCGCTTTTCACAAATTATTACATCTAACCTGCACAATTCACGCTCTATCTTGGTAGAAGAAAATATTAGAAAGAATCACTCAAAACAGATTATTTTTCTGTCACCAAAATGCACCGAAGAGTTGCCCAGGAGTTCCCTAGCCTCCTGAATCAATTTCAATCAGACAGCGTATTTGGCCAACAGCTATGTTCTACTATAATAAATACTTTGGTCAACTCAAACATGTTATTATGGAGTTTAATCCTGGCGAGACTAATGTTTTTGGTGATTTAAGTATTTTGAGCAAGAATTATCATTAGTAAACGGAATATATGGGTTGCAAAATGTCAATTTGTCATTATCTAGGTCCTTTGACATCTTGAACAACATTACCATCCTCAATCACTAACATATCATTCTGGTACATTTGTTAATAAAAGGTTATAAGAAAATTTCCATTCTATTGCTTGCCATTAGTTGAAACCTTTCAAACTAATAATGTCTATATGTGTAATCGAATATCAGCAATTTTTGTTAAGTTAAAAGATAGAAAAGCATCTGTAGCGGTAAACGTTTCCCCGAGAGTAGGACAACCAGTAACTAGAATTACGAATAAGTAACATAAGCGTGTTTGAGAATCTATTGATCCATTGATTCCTGAGTACTATCTATATTAGTTTTTGACGACAAAAATAAAATTTACAACGGAGATAAATTACAGGTTTAACAACGGATATATCGCCGAAAACGATCTTTTGCATACTAAATAGCTAATAATACAAGTTTTTATTTTTGAGTTTAACCCAGTTGGAACAGATACATATATTTGCCGAAAGAATTAAATGTAGTTTCCTAAAATGTACGACTGATTTAAGTGAGAATCTTCGCAAGTTCCAGTTGAAATAGCTCTTGTGAAATTACCTCGTAAATGGTTTCTGCACTAGCTTTATAATATATAGACGATGAATTAATGTTATAAATTTTGCCCGCGAATGTATTAATTCCATACAGATGTTCATGTATCATGGTTATAAATTTTGTAACATTTATATACATCGTAACCTAGTAGTGGTTATGTAATACATATTAATGTCTTTTTTATTTAAGAATAATGTTTATTAGACTAATAGTGTTACAAAAATTCAATTATTGGACAAATCAAACATATGTACGCCAGGTGTACCGGAGTCATTACCGTTTTTGTGGCAAGAAAACTACATAATTTTCAAGGAAATGGAAAGATGTATTTACTCAAAGTATTGGCCATTTGATTCTAGATATCTTGCCCATCTTTCAAGCAATTTATAGATGCCATCCCAAAAAAACTGTTCGTCCCTTGAGCAAAACCATTCATCGAGACATTTTTCAACTTCTTCGAAATTAGCTGAAGGTACTGTTGCTCTGCAAGCGCGTGTGTTATTGATGCGAAAAGGCGATAGTCGGACGGGACAAGGTCTGGAGAGTACGGCGGTGCGATATTATGTCCCATCCAAGTGCTTTCACGGCTTCCTTGACCGGTTTTGCTGTATAAGACGGCGCGTTATCGCGCTGTAAAATTACTTTATCGTGTCTTTGGGCCAATTTTGGACGTTTCTATTAATGTGTGGTTCAAATTGATAATTTGTTGTCTGTAGCGATCAGTATTAACTGTTTCAGCAGGTTTCAACAGTTCGTAATACACCAAGCCACTCTGGACCAAACAAAGAGCATTGTCTAAAACGATTTGGACTTGTAGCGAATCAAATCATAAGTAGCCCTAGCTAATATTTTGCATTTACAACAATTGACGGTGGAGTTAAGTTTATGCCCATGATTTAAAAATATTTTCTTCAGATTCTGTAATTTTCAATTGTGTAAATTTACAACATCGTTTCAATATTATTTGCAATTGGTGCGAGTACAATAAAATAATGCTTATTGTTAGTAAATGCAGTTGTTATTTTATTATTCAGTTGACCAATGTGTTTTATTTAAACAAGTTTAGGTCAAAGATTTAAGAGTTCTCTTCGACTTACATTTAAGCTTTTTAAAACATATTCCCTTCACATGCAATTCTGCTTCCATTCTCTTAATTTTGTCATCTGTTCTTCGGACGATTGATAAACTCTGTGTTCTAAAATTTATATTATTCATTTCTACTTTCCCAACTTGAATATGTCGTCATTATTTGGTACCCTCACAGTACATATTTACATCTAGAACTTGAGAAGAGATCTTTGAAATATCTTGTATATAAATTTAGTAGTCTCTTCTTTGTGATGTTGATTACGTTAGTTTTACTTATTATTTTCAATCAGTTAGACATGAGTTACTTGGAAACCAATTTTTGATAAAAGTTGTTAATAATACAATTGACTGTCTATTTTATTATACTCGTAGATAAATTTTCGTGTTTCTCGAGATTGAAGTCGATCTGATGACACCTTTCTCGTCCCTAAAGCTAGAACGCGTTCTAAAAGTTTCGTATACTGATCAATGTAGAAAATTAAGCATCACAATTGCCAAATAAAAACTCGGAATGATACTCTACGAAATAATAAATTATTTGGTAAGCCTTTTTTTGTATAAATGCAGTGCTTCAGAAATACTAGATGTTACAGTTTTAGCGTTAATAATGCATTAATAACGCCCAATTACCATAATTATATTGAAAGATATTCGTTTTGTTTTTGTACGCAATATTTTTATTCATTCATCAAACCCTCAACATTGTTATTTATGATTTGAATATTGCTACTATTCTCAATTTTGAGATTTTTTAAATATAACAAATTCTCGAATTGAAGTAAGTAGTACCAAAGTAAATAAATGTGACGCATGTGAATTTATTTCGGTTTTAATTATAAAAATTCGATTTATTTTACTTTTGGATGGTCCTGTATATTCGTATTCCTGTCTGTTTTAAAAGAAAAAGGTAAAAGAAAAGAAAAAAGAAACAGAAAAGATCCCCATGGCAGTTTGTACATTCTCTACGTGGCTTGTGCGTCCTCTTTTTATTTTTTTCTTCTAAAATGGTTTATTTATAGATAACACAAGTATACACGGTTTTGGATCTAAGCAACCAAAAGCTGTTTTTAAAGTTATGTGGGGCGCTGAATCCGAATCTGCACTCCGTTTTTTGATATTGGTTCTTTTTTTCGAGACATTAATAATAACCTTGCCACCTTTTCTGATCGTATAACATCCGCAAACATAACAAAAACACTTTGAATCAACTTTACAATTCTGTCTTTGCATTTTTACACGTTTTGGATTCAAAAAAAAAATTTAAAAATACAAATTAAATAATGTTTCTAGCGACGCCAACAGCTAACTGTCATTATGATAGCGCAGTGCTGCCAACATGTGCGAACTCACAAACTAGAACCACTTTTGAAAAACGAAACCCTGATTTGAATTCAGCACCTCAAATAACGTCAAGATTTGTTCTCATCTGTTCTGATCCAAAAGTTCACCGGAATTTGTAAACTTGTGTAATAATTATTGTAAGATCGCGTAGTGTAGAGTGCTGTTGTACGACATACTTATTATTTTATTATATGTGATTGTATAAAATAGTTTTTTTTGTAAGACTGACTTTGTTGATAGTTGTTGGAAATAATTATATAATTGAATTGGTTTTGATCGTTTGGGAAGGCACATCCAGTTAAATTATCATCTCTAATATTTCAATTACTTTTAATAAAGGTAAGACGTTTTTTCCAATAATTGAAATTTCATATTTTAAATTTGTAATTGTTTATAATACCTTTGTGTAGAATATATTTTCTTTATTTATATGTGACTCTTTATAAAGATGTATGTTCACAAATTTTTTTCGCCAAATTCAATTAGCACGTTGATATTTGTTAGAATGACTTCTACTTTTCAACGTTTATAATATAAACTAGATAAAAAGCTAGGGGTTTTTTATGTGCTCTATTCCGTATAGGGGAGACGAAAAATTGCTGTGTTTGGAGTCGCACTGAACAAACTGTCTTAAAATAAAACAAGAATTTCAATAATAAAATACACGTTATGAAAATTTCTTATGCATTAAATTCAGTGATTTCAAAACTAAATATTTTACCAAAACGCTAAAACAGGTAAACAAATAAATTAACCGACGCAGGATTTTGTATATTTTATATGTTTGTAACGTTATCAGTTCTGGAGTTATAATGTTATGTGCATTTTTTTAATGGCACTGAATTTTATATACTTTATATGTCTGTGACGTCATCAGTTTTTGAGTTACGCTGTTTTATGCATTATTTTAATGGCATTGAAATTTATATATTTTATACGCCTGTTACGTCATTACCAGTTTTTCTGAGAAAATGAATATGACATCATATATTCATTTTCTTTAATGGAATGGTATATTTTTTTATACACTTTTAGATAGAACTATAAAAGGCCTTTTTGAAAAGCCCATGTTTAATATGCTTACATTTAACAGAACGTGGGATATTGGCATTTTTGCAAAAGCAAGGATAATACGAGGGTAGCCGTCTATATTTCGGGAATAGCAAACAAAGAAAATTCTTTATTATCGAAAATAGTTTTATTACTTCTCAAAATATTCTCCTTGAAAATCAATGCACTATTGCATTCGTTTAAACCAATCCGAAAAGCATTGCTGCCACTGTGAAGGCGGTATCTTCAAAATATGAGTTATGAATGCCTCAACTGCCCCTCCGCCGTAGAAAACCGTTGACCGCGAAGTTTATTCTTCACGTGTGGGAACAAAAAGAAATCACAAGGTGCTAAATCAGGGTTGTACGGCGGATGGCTCATCAATTCAATGTTTTATCCGGTCAAATATTCATTTGTTTGAACCGACCTGTGAGAGCCCGCATTGTCATGGTGGAGGATGATCTGTCGTTTTCGGTTTGTTTTCCTTATTTCTTCAAAAACATTTGGCAAAGAAATAGTTGTGTACCATTTGGAATTGGCCGTTATACAACTCTCTAAAGGCACGGTTGCAACGTGACCGGTTTTTCCGAAAAAGCAGGCGACCATTTATTTTGATGTGCTTCGAGCGCGTTTTGGCTCATCATGAAATACCCAAACAGTCGACTGCACTGAAACTGAGTTTCAGTGCAGTAGTTCAGCCCTGAAGATGTCCCATACAAATGGGTACGAAACGTCGGCAGATTTACAAGTGACGCGGTTCCAACCCGGAAACCCAATAGCAGATAGTGAGTACTTTATTATCCATATTGGTCAAAATACACTAATACAAAAGAATAAAAGTTTCTTTAGTTACGTTACAAAAATTATATTTTAATATTAAGTACTGTATGCGTCGAAAAGAGAACCGCACTTTGCAAATGAGCGAAAGTGCCCAGGTTAATTGATTATGTTTACTTTTTCACTTATGAAAAGTTGAACATCCATTAAAAAACGACGTATGTAAATATAAAATTAATATATTTCAGATTAAAAGAAAAGATAAACTTGAAGAAGGAGGAAAAACACTGGAAATGTTAATATAAATTGAGTACTTTATTATCCATCCACTAATACAAAAGAGTAAAAGTCTATTTAGTTACGTTATAAAAATTATATTTTAAGTACTGTATGCGTTGAAAAGCGAACCGCACTTTGCAAATGAGCGAAAGTGCCCAGGTTAATTGATTATGTTTACTTTTGCACTTATGAAAAGTTGACCCTCTTTTCTATTAGATTTGATTTAGTACATCCATTTCCTATTTTTTCCCAATCTCTCGTTTTCACTTAAACACAAAAACAACGACACAAAGAGCCACTAAAACTAAAAGATTAACTTTTTAATACCATTTCCTTCTTTGTTCGGAGTTATTCCGAAGTCAACTAAAAAGGAAAAAAAAGAAAGGACAACATCGATGAATAAGCTTTGTCCCCCCATGTTATGATAAATTACTGTTTTGTTTTGTCCACAATGGAATAAGTGAGTGAAAAGAATGAACTACTGTACCGGCATTGAATGAAAAACAATTTTCTTTACGCAATGAAGTGTTACTTCTTGTTATATAATTGAAAATTAAGGACATCTTAATGCAAAAGGGACGGAAATTGTGAAAGAGCCTTTCAGAGCATTCGTCATTCAGAAAAAAGGGAATAATTGTATTCGAACGCCTACGGAAATTGTCGCCCTTAACCTGTTAGCTTTAGAAAATAAAATGAACTAGGAGTTTTGTTGGTGTGGATCATTAATCAGAGTAAAGTTGGTATTAGTGTAGGTACATATGAAATAAGAATTCGGATTTTTTTACTATTTGGCCGTCCATTTCGCGGATTTATAAATTTGTCATGTATTTGTATAACAGCACCTAATATGTAGATTTTGTCAAATATTTGCATATCCTGTTGAATAGCAAACAACAACATACATACACGTACGGAAATTTTGACTTGACTACCTGTACTGCCCTTTGGGATATTGCTTAGCTGTTGTATTATTTATTTGTTTGCAAACATGTGTGATAAAGTAAAATAAAGACGTTATTATTTTATGCATATACATATATATCAAGTATCCATTCTCAAAGTCCAACATTGACAATATTAGTTCGTTTCAATATATTTTAATTTGACTAAATAGAAAGCAAGTAGTGTTATGGCATCCACTGGTGTAAAAAGTCAACGATAATATAAAAGATATTAAGGTATCCTGAGTTATAGATGCACAGGTTTGTATTTTCTAATATACGTGCAAATATTTATATACACTCCCGCTCATGGAAGTATGGACACTTGATGAAATTTTGTATAACGATCATAAAAATTATATTAATGCCAATAAATAGCGATAGTATTATTATACCTTATTCTTAAGAAGGTTTATAATTCAAATAGGTATGGGATTTATATATATCCTCCAATTAATATGATAGAAACAATTTTATCTAACAATAACTATAATTACCTAATATTGCATCTCAATAGCAATGTACGATAATTTCAACAATATATAATCAGGATTAGTGGTACGGTCATTAAGAGGGGACTAAAGTCTAGAAATTTACCTGAAAGTCGGTTACCCTATTACTACCTCCTTGCGTCCATCAGTAGATCACTGAACGTTCTCGTGTAAAGTTGCCCATTTTGTAAGCGAATAGTGTAATTTCTGTTTACAAAATGCCAAGGGGAAAGTCACTTGATAGTGGGACACGATCAGCATATCGAAATTTCAAGTGTTCGGGCAAAAGAGAAGAATTTTCGTCAGACAATCGGCGCGAGAAAAAATGTTGCTAGATTGCATAGCTCCAACGGTGAATCATGGGGATGGTTCTGTTGTAGTCTGGGGCTCTTGTTCATTAGCCGGAATGGGCGATTTGATAAAAATAGATGGTATTATGAGTATGGAGAATTACCGAGAAATTTTGAAAAATCACGTTTTACCATCAGGCCTGCGATTAATCGGTAATAATTCTAAATTTATGCATGGTAATGACACCAAAGACACCCCGTTGTTGTGTAAAAATTACCTTGAGGCGGAGAAAAATGAAAATATTTTGAAAGTAATGACATGGCTGCCTCAACCCCATTGAATTATTATGGAATGGACTCAATAGAAGAATTAGAAAGGGATGTCCAACAGCAAAGGAAAAACTTTGTAATATTTTACAAAAACAATGGAATAACATTACACCAGATGTAATAAGAAAATTAATAAAAAGAATGCCCTGAATAACAAAAGCTGTTATCGCCGCAAACAGTGGTTTTTTCGATGAAAAGAATGTATAATTAATATAGTACATAAGTATATTAGGAATAAGTTTAATGAATTGTAATTTTAATTTTTATTATATAAAGAATCAATAAATATTATTACGAGTATTATAATATTAAATAAATTTTAAATAAGGAATATTTTCTTTTTACGAAAATGCCATAACCATAAGTAGCACAATATACCGTCACCTACTTTCTTTGTACATATTTATTATTTATTTATTTATTTTTAACTTTCGTAACTAAATCTAATTATTGCCGTATTTACTAATATTAATTCTTGATTTCGTGAGTTTCTTTGACTTCTGGCCAAAGCCATTAAATTCTTCTGAAAGTTATTTTCAATGTTCTATTCATTGGTCACATTGAAAAGGTTTCTCGAGCAACCCCAGTCTTATTTTCGATGAATTCTCCAGTATAACTTTCGACCGCAAGATAGATTTTCCAACTTTGTTTTTCAAATGTATCTCCGAGTATTCGATTTACTCTAAATAAACGAGTCCCGAGAAATTTTATTGAAAGTTGAAATGCTTGTTTAAATAAATAAGAATTCGTTTTCGTTACGAACCAATGTAGTTTATAAAATAAAAATTACTAAGCAGGCTGCTATTTAAATATTACGTAATTAGCTGATGTGATAGATATTGTTTTTCAAACTGACAATACGCTAGGACACTTTTAAGTAAAAGTAACAAAGACAAAATAAATAAATCCGACAAATCGGGAGTCTATGAACGTTCTTGTGGTGATTACTCTAAGATATAATATATGTGGGTCAAACTTGAAGATCTAGCGAAACAAAGATATCAGAACATAAAACAAGTTTTAATCATAACAAAAATGATTCCAACTATGCAATACATTTAAATATTTGTAATCATTCTTTTAATTCAGAGTTCGATATTACGTATTCGTAAAATAAAGTTATCATTACTTGAAGCTAAATAAGCAAATATAAAAAGTAAAAGGTGTTCCAATAAGACATTTCATTTCCAATAGTTCGCCATTTTAACAGTTGTCATGACTGAACCTATAACAACTTGACAGATGAAAAGTAAAAACTATGCCATTAATAAAAATGGAACTATATGCGCTTCATCAACGCATTGAAATTATTAAAATTCACTACAAAGATGGTGAAAATTTTGCAGTCACAGTTCGCAAAACTAAGGCATTTTTGGGTCGTCGTGAAGCACCTTCTCCGTCAGCAATTGTGAAACTGGTGGGAAAATTTGAGCTGTTGGGACAAGTTAGTGATGTGAGCAATTGAACTCATGCACGTCGCTTAAGAATAACTGAGAATATTGCTGTTGTAGCCCATAGTGTTGAGGAAAATCCAGGTTTGTCCATTTCTCGTTGATCTTTGGAATTGGGCAGTCCACAAACGATATTACACCGTATTTTGCATAAAGGCTTAGGTATTAAAGATTTTAAAGTTCGGTTAACACAAGAACTTACGCTTACCGACCACCAAAAACATCGCGTCTTTACTGATTGGGGCCTTGAAATGCATCAAACTGATCCGCAATTTCATTGAAAAGTCATCCTGATTGATGAGGCCTATTTTCACCTTGGAGGCTACGTTAACTAGCAGAATTGTCGCATTTGGGGCTCGAAAAATCCAAGAATTATTATTGAAAAGCCACTCCATCTTCAATGTGTGAGTGTTTGGTGCGGTTTTTTGTCTATTGAAGTCATTGGACCTTACTTTTTCGAAAATGAGGCTGGAGCAACTGTTACGGTGAATGGATTGCGCTATCGAACGATGATTAATGATTTTGTACGTCCAGAATTGGAAGATATTGATGAGGACGACGTTTATTTTCAATAAGTCGTCGCTACATGCCACACAAGTAATGATACCATCGCTCTTTTGCGGGAAAGTTTCCTGACCGTTTGATTTTTCGAAGAGGCGATCACAATTAGGTACCGAGATCTTGATTTCTTTTTGTTCCTACACGTGATTTTCAAGCAGAATATTTTGAAAAGCAATAAAACTATTTTCGGTAATAAACATTTTTTTTGTTTGCAATTCCTGAAATATAAACGGCCACCCTCGTAGTAATTTATTAAAAACCATAGAGCATATAGGTAAGTATTAACGTTGCTAATGAAAGATTTTTTGTCTGGTGCCCTTCCGTTGTATCTGGTTTTTCTTCAAATTCCCTTTATGTCTTCTTAATGTATTTTCTTTTCAGTATTAAATTTTATCTGTACGGGCATCTTTAGTGCATTTATCCATGAATTTTAACTCATTGTACTTGTAACAGTTCTCTGATCGCGCTCATTTAGAATCTCTGGACGCCTATTTATCGGTACAATTTCAACAGTTCAAGATACTTTGAATAATTTTCCTATTTGCATTGCAGAATACGCTTTTTCGATTAATTTGGCTATTTGACCTAACGGTTTCTTTTCTTCGTGTAGTGTTATTACCTCGTGAATATTATCAGAGGTGTTAACTTTTGCAACTCATCTTTGCAAACGCGTTAAATGTTTATATACGTGATACTATGAAAGGGATTTATCGAATTCGTTCTAAATTTATGGCTTACAATAGAGAAATGTCTTATAAAAATGAAGTACGTAAACTTTTATAATATTCGTTGTTAGAATAGTAAATTCTTTTCTAGCTGTAAATAATAACAATTTTAATATTGTTATTATGGGTATTTAAAGTCTTTTAATGTCGTTAAATGGAACTAAATATGCTTTATCAAAGCCGAATGTTAACATTTAACGATATCCAGCATTCAGGGGTGTACCAACACTTTTGTGATAGATTGTAGTTTTAATAAACTAAATCGGAAAAGCGCGTTGAGTAGATTAAATCTAAATATTCGAAGCGTTCATTATATTTCGTGAAAATTATGCTGCATCAGTTTTGTACCTGATTGGCTCGCTTGATAATTAATTACTAGATTTTTGTTCGTAACGTGGTTCCTGTGTTACTCTTTCTATCAAGTATGAGTGGACGTTAATGTATGGTGACCCTTTAAAGCTCAAATACAGGAAATACATGCATGAAGTGTGACAATTTAATTCACGAGCATGCAACTATAAATAATACATGTCATGTAACGATACACTAGAGGCAGCTTTCACCTATACAGTACCATTTTTGTACATTAGTATTTGTATTTTAGTTTTCATCTATCTGATGTGGCCATTGTTTGGCGAAACGAGTGTGGTGGCTTGCAATAAAAATTTTGAAACTCAGATTTGTATTAGGTGC